>VWZD01002783.1:128512-152136 GCA_013396695.1 Sakesphorus luctuosus
AAAGTTTAATCAGTTAAAGAAATGCCTACTTGGTTCCTTCAAATGAGATTTCAACTAATATTATTCAGAGTGACACTAAAGAGATAAAAAACCACTTTATAGGTATTTTTTTTCCTTTCTGCATGGAGTAGAACACAGTGAAAAGAGGAAATTTAAACAGAAGCATATCTGTAATACTATATTTTTGATGCATGTGATGCCCTACATTTAGGCAGTTATTATTACTAAAACTACAATTTGAATAGGTAACATGACCTAAGTGTGCCTGTGAAATGTACTTTTAGGAGAGTTTACACAAAACTGCTGTACCATTTTTGTGTTAATACAATACTTGAAGTTTAAGGCTCTTATTGATCACTTAAAAATGTAACTTTCCCTTGAAACTTATCTGCAAGTGAAACACTACTTGAATAAGGATATCGTAAATACATACTTTATTCTTATCTTCACTGAAAAGGTTCAACTAATATAGCTATTTAAAAGGAGTATGGACTGAAGTAGAGTGGTTACTCTGCTTTGTAATTTTCTTTGGATGGAATTATACAAGGATAGAGGTGCCCCTTGAACTGCTAGTAGAAATAACTTATTTTGAAGTAACCAAAAAGAAAAAAAAAACTAACAAAATATAACTGTATGAATGTGTAGCTTTGGAGAGGCAGTTGAAAAAATGCACAAGAAAGGAAAGTGTATAATTTTAACAATAAAAATACAATTTTTTCTAGGATAGACTATGCTCAGTTTTTTCTCCCTCAGCTTGGTGCAAAGCTGATCTTGCTGGTTTAAGGCTAGATATTGGGATATTTTCCTGAAGATATTTTAGATATGGGTGCAGATTTCATGTCATATTTTTTTTCAGAAGAGAAATGTATTCAGCAATACTGAAATCTACAAAATGCACATTTTATAGAAAATAGAACTTACCAACATAAAGTTGATTCTGTTTTAAAATTCGTAACTTTTTTTTAAAAAAACAGGAAGGAAACACCTTTTAAATTTTATTTTTAATTAAAACTAAACTTTTTTTTTTTTTAAATAAACCTTGACTCAAAATCTATTTCTGGTTATTTTGAATTGATAGAATTGTTCTTCAGCAATACTAGTCTTATATTGTCAGAGAACATTTTGGATTTTAGTACCACCACAAAGATAATTTCTCTGAGAGCTGAACCAGGACTTGGTTATTGCATTTCCCTCAGGTTCCCTTGTCATCTGCTTCTCATTTTCCCTTCCTTCCTTCCTTCCTTCTTGCATTTCACTGCTCATCTACACATCTTGCTTTGCATTTAGCACATATGGTGAAAAACTAACTGTCAGTAGAAGCTGTGAATGCCCAGTCTGAATCTTAGTGGATGTGAAAAGCCCTCAAAAACCTTTGGATCATGACTCTGAAAAAAATATACTAAAACAGCTCCTGGGTAAATTAATTATCATAGAAATCTCTGGAGTAAATTCAGCTTCCAAATTTAACTATACCTTAGCTTCAACTCATCAGCTATAGCCAAGGAAGTGAAGAAGATTGACCAAGGACAACATTTGCATGTTTACACCCATTTGAAAGCTTCTAGAAGCTCACACAACTTATTTTAAATTTTGGCTTTGTTTTTCTGCATTTTAAATTCCAACCAACTATGGATTTGTCACGTGAAAGGGAAAAGGGAGACAGTCTTAATTGTATTAATAAGAAATTATTAGCTATAAGCGCTTCTAGACAATCAGATCCTTATCTCACCAACACTGCCTATCGACTAATGAACAGCAAACAGGTTGGAAGGGTTTCTGGCCTCTGCTTTGAAGCCAACACTTAATAGCCAAAAAAAGCACTTTCCTCACAATAGCTCCCGAAATAACATTTATTAATACAGGTACGTGACAATGACTATATGGGTTACTTAGTCGGTGATAACATTTAGCTGCAGGATTGTACAAAATACCCCAAAAGACACCGGCACAACACACGTTTTGCAGGCCACCCCAGCGGTATCCCACTCCCATGACAAACTTAACTGAGGATTACTAAACAGAAAACACAACAGTTCAACACCACATGTAAACACACTCAGTAACCCAAAAGAAAAGCAACAGGAAAAAAATATAGCCACCTCCCATGAACATGTATACACCCAGTGAGCTGTAACGAAGTATAATTAGTAAGGCATAGAAAGATAAAGTAAGAACTTTGTTGTTTACCCCTGCCATGTCGATGGAAGGGGGCAGATAGGGTAGCTCGTGGGTTGCCCTCCCAGAGGCGGAAGTTTTCTCCTCAAGTTGCAGTTAAACTGCACTTCTTTTTATACCTTTTTTTTTTTTCAGGTGGTTGTGTCACTAAAGTCAATCTTTTGGGGGGGTGATGCAGAGGCCTAAGGAGGGGTGGCCCCTTGAGTAGTCATAGAAGATATTGCAAAGGAGGGCCATGTCATTCCTTAAACAACCCTCTATCCTCTGTTATGGCAGTCCCGTGGCGTAGTGGAGAGCACTCTGGTCTCTGACTCCCAAGGTCGTGAGTTCGAGTCTCAGTACGGACCGCCCTGGCAGTTAAATGCCTCCCTGCCATCCGATCCTGTCAGATCTCAGATGCGAAGCAGGGTCAGCCCCGGTTAGTACCGGGTGCTGCAGATATAGTCCTAAGGAGACTTCACTGTCACTGTCCAAGCTCGCTCGGCTGTGGCAAATGAACCTCAGGACTTAAATGGTGGGGCCAGTTCTGCACACGCTGAGCCTCACCTAAGAAATCCACTGCGCAGGCTCGGAGGGCACACATGGGGTGAGCCCTTCCCAAATCTTCGTTCGCAAAGATTGGCCACTATTATCCTCTGTTAATCTTATCAGTTTGAAAGCTTTTGTTCTGTTCTGGGAGCACTCCTCCAGGGGGGCTGAGGCATTTCCCTCAACTCATCAAGGCTTATCAGCCCATCACCCCACACGGTTGTTCTGTTGCAGAATCATTAACAAATTATTATTACTATATTGCAGCTGCAGACAACCCCATGAATTTCTCCTCAGCTTGGACACAAATGTATGATCTGATTAATTTCACGTGGTCAGAAAGTAAATGTGGTGTCCTAGTTTTGAGGAGAAGAACCAAAATATTTACCCACAAATGGGGGAGAGGATTCCTCCACAATAATCATGTCACCCTTTATCAAATTTAAGAAAGGGAACTTTAATCAGAAAATGGATATAAGAAGGATAACTGTTCTTAACTGATATATATATACACACACATGTGTAGGTATAGATATAACTGTAAACAGACCAGAGCAGACTGCTTCCCCAACACAAGAGAAAAAAACCCGAAACACAACAACCCCAAAACCAGCAGGTTTCCTCCTGGAGAAAAGTTATACTGTCTTGGGTTAAGCTGGCAAAATGCCAACTGTCCATGTACAGAGAAAAGGGTTCCTCCTTCCCCCTCAACCAGCCAAGGGAAAAAGAGGGAGAGGGGAAAAAAACCCTCCAAACAAGGTTTATGCTGAAACTAACTATATTTATTTATACAGAAAAGAGAAAATAAAGAGAAAACTACAATATAACACACACTTACACAAGTTATATATATAAGAAGAAATAACCTCCCACTCCCCAATTAATACAAAGTATATTACTCTAGATTCATAAGCACTCTAAAAGACACCTAGCAAGAAACAGAAAGAGTAACAACAAAATGTTTCTACTTCCCTGAAACTCAAAAAAAAATGCAAGAAGCAGCAACCGGAGCAGGGCCTAGCACATTAGAATAGCTGCAAGACATTCTCCTCCTAGTTCAGCCATGATGGAACTGAACTAACACCTCCCACTGCTACACACATATCTTAGGTTTGTGTCATCTGTTATGAAATATTTCCTTGGTTATCCAGTCAGGTGACAGCTGTCTCCCAATCCACGTAGATTCTCTGAGCCTGCTAACTTGAGGCCTAGCTAACCCCACTACATATACTTATGGGCAATGTCTGTGTCACAGCCTGGCTGGCTGCAGGGTGAGCTCCCAGTCCCTCTCCAGCAAGACAGACGAGCGGTGAGCGCTCAGATGAACTCTGTCTCTCCCCCTCTGTCCCTTGTCCTGAACGAAGAAGGAAAGCTGGAAAAACGGAGAACTGCAGCACGTCCCAGAAAGCAGCTGCAACCTCTCTCTCCCGGGTCGCTGCTGCAGTCAGGGCAGGCCGGTCAAGACACTGCAGACGGTGGTGAGACTGGAGTGGAGACAGGGACCGCAATGCTGAAACCAGGAGCAACAGCAGTGGCAGGGGAAAAAACTGGCTTACTCCACAGTAGCAGCAAGGAGGAGCAGCAATGGCTTCTCCCACAGCAGCACCCACACCGCCAGAGCTGTGTGTAGTCCCCAAGAACAAAAAAGACAGTCCAAGCCCGTTTCTCAACCCATCTTTCCCCAGTGTCCCCCACCCAAAATGATCAAGAAGGAATTGGTGGTAGTTAGCTACTTCTTTTGATAACTAATGGCAGGGGGAGTTACCGGTGGGGAGAGAATTTACATAAAAACTACAACAGGTGGGAATAAAATGCCATTACCTCTTGTTCTGCAGAACACAAATGTGGTGAATGAAGAAGGAATGTCTGGCCTACACCACTTTCTGACTACATCCTGCCAGTGCTGAGTTGCCATGTTGCAACCCTCAACCCAGTATATATATTTTTTCTTATTTTTTTTTTCATTTAATGCCTTTTCTTGGTGTGATTTTCCCCTTAGATCCTAGAGGTGTTACTTTTCTTTGTCTCAGAATATTACTTCTCCTTTACCTGCCTCTGGACAGTGAAATTTCTCAAGGTCCTTTCAACTCTTTAGCAATGTCCTCTGAGGTGTGAGCCACAGCTGCCCAGCAGTGTCGTGTCGCCAGCGGCTGAGCTGAGGCCTGGGGAGGTGGCAGGGAAGTGAGACCCTCGTGGGTCAGATGCTGCCAGAGGAGACAGAAAACTTGAAGCATAATCACAGCTTAGAAAAACAGACATCAGGAGTAGGGAAAATGAATGAAAGATGTTGTTAGGGAATGGAAAGTAGTGCTAAATTTTCACCACACTCCTTTTTCCTCAAGTCATTCTTCTTGAGTGTGTGCTTGCATTCATGCACTGATTGTAAATACTGGTTTACCCAGAACTTAAGAAACCAGTCCATGCTGGGTTTTGCAACTGAAAAGCATTAATGATATAAGAAACATAACCTGTAGACCCTAGTACAAACCTCTCAGTTCAGTTAGACAGCAGCTACAGTATTTGTGTAGGACCTAGCAAAATGGAAGTGAGAGCTATTTGTTTCTGAGAATCACAGTGCAATAAATGAACAATAGAATCAGCTTGAAACTTTTGGTTACAGTATGAAAGCCATCATCTTAAAGTTAAAAAAAAATCTAAATTAGATGATTGACAGTAAACATTTTGACAGTTCATTCTAGCTTAATATATTATAATCATGCAGCTATTTTCAATGAGAAAGCACAGCTTGAAAGTGCTATTATGGATAAAGTAACTATTATCAGCTTTGTTTTTTTTTTACTTCAACTTAGATTACCTAACTTATTAATGCAGAAAAATAAAATTAATATTTCTGACACAGTTAGGTCTAATGCCCAGAATTTGCATTATAACCTCGAATAACTAAGATCATGACCAGTACATCAATCTCCTTTTATTATGGAGCACAAGCATATTTCACAATCATACAGAAACCCTGTGCAGAAGTTCTGCAATAAGCTGAATTTTTAATATTTTTCCCTCCGCTTTTTCTGTAAAAAGAAAGTAAATCTTGCAGAGAAGAATCTAAATTAGGGGTAAGAATACAATCCATATTTTAGCAAAGAAGTGTAGTCAGAATAAATATAATCATTGATTTTTTTGTCTTTTATATTGAGCTGGCCATCTGCAAGTAAATAAGAGATTAAAGTACTTTTTTGGGACATGTCATTGACCAGTTCTTTCCTCCAAACATAGCTCCCTCTTGGTGGAGGTTGCCAGCTGTGTCAAATAATGCACATATCCATTCCTGAGAAAGGTTTTGTTAGGTCTGTTAATTTTTTGGTTTATCATTCTGTGCATTTGCTTGCTATAGTCTGCCATCTGGCAAATGTCATTCAGAGTTTTCTGCACTTTAGTAGTGCATGAAATTATGTTTGTCTGCAGATCATATTAGCCTATTGGTTTTACAAAGTGATTGAGATTTCCTGAAGATGAAAAGCAGTACATATAAGGGATAGTCTCTTTTATTCATCAATAATACCAGGTGTCTTTAGTCCAGTTATCTATTTGACTATATCTCTTTTTGAAACTGATTTCTTCTCAACTGCTACAATAACAGATTTCTAGCACAATTTACTGCAAATGGTGCCTGACAGACTGTGATATGTGATACCACACAACAAATTCTGTCTCCTAACATAGTATTCTCTTGTCACAAGGGATGAGTGTTCTCTAAACCCAACATTTAGCATGTGTGGTCCTCAGGTTTGTAGTTCCCCTGGCTCAAACAACCACTGCTCTGGTACATGACCCAGTAGTTCACTACTCACATCGTAAGGACAAAGGCTTGTTAAATTTTACTAGTCCTGTGGGTGTTTAGATGTGATGGAACAGATGCAGTTCTGCTGCACTGTTACAGTCACTGGTCATGGCCAAGAGGATTGCTTCTACACATCTCTGTTTTTGTATATGAATCATCACTGGAATGGACTCTATGACAAGGTACTTAAATCTGGAAAGCATGATGGAGAGAGAAAGGCAATCTGTTCCAGTAACGTGAAAGTGAAAAGAACAGACCTTGTGATATTCTGAAGATGTCCACACAGGAGGAATGCTTCTCTTGGTGGAACTGTCTGATCTAACATATGAGGTTGGACAGTGACCAGAAAGAAATCATGCGCTTTGAAAAAGGAGTAGTGACTCATTGGCACAACCTGTCTCGGAAAGGGTGAAAGCTGAGACTCCCGTAAAACTGAATGGTTTGGGTTTTTTTCAAAGTAATTAAATAGAAATGAAAAAATTCTAGGTTTAAAATAAAATATTCTAAGTCTGAATCAGGACCCCCTTTAACTTACTGTTAGAAATAAATCAACTTCATTTGTAGAGTCTAGGTAACAGTTAAAATGATGCTTACTGACCATTTTCTTTTCATTCACCTTATCCTCCTTTCTGAGTGAAAGAAGGCCATCTGTGTTCTGAGTAAAGTGATACACTCCCAACACAAGAAGATTTACTCCAGATTTTATCTTTTGAAATTATATGCCCGGACACGAAAACAAATTATGAAGTGGATGTAGTAAAATCTATGAGTATCTTTGAAAGGATGCTGCAGTAACTCAGGCATTGGTCATGTCTGGTATGAAAATGCAGGGCTTCCAGATCAGCTGTTTGTCACTCTGTGAAACCAAGCACAGCATGGCACTGAGCAGAAATGTCATCCTTTAATGAAATCCCTCAAGATATTTCATCTGCTTATTATCCTCTTAATTCTCTCCATCATGGAAAACACTGTTATATCCCTATTATTACATGCTCACAGCTTATTTATCAAAATGAATGAATCTGTCTTATCATCAAAAATGCAATACCTGAGATGCATAATGATATGTGACATGCTATTTCAAAATCAAGCATTAAACAAAAGTCCAAAATGTTCATCCACTTGTGTGTTGAAGATATTATAGAAGTTTTGCCTTAAAAAAAAACTGAAAAAAACCAAACTGTTGCTTTATATGTCCTAAAGAATTCAGTTTTCATTGCTATTTTTCTAATTTCTGACACACCATTTGTTCCACATTGCAAACCTCCCTCTGATGTCATGAAAATTCTTCATTCCAAAAGGAGAGAGCATTATAATTATTTTTTGTTATCAAAGTCTTGTTTTCTGTCTAAATGATAAGGCTGCTTTTGTGATCACATTGAAACTTCATTTATCATATCTCTGCGGCAACAGATGGGAAAGCTGGAAGTGACAAGAACATGCAGTTGTAAATCCTTATGCTTGAGATGGGACAGAGAAAAGATTTCTTAGTTTTCAAACTCGAAAATGGTGAACAATGAGCATTTAGAATTCTAATCTGTCTAAAACATTTGAATGCAGTTGTGTGCTGCCAGCATTGTTGGCAACTATTTTTACTACTGCTATTTAATGTATAAGTAGGGTGACATGGCATTTCGTAGCACGGCTGCAAAGATAATAAAATGTCTGTTTGAGTTCCTCCACCTCCCATCTCCCACAGTGGAACAAATTAGCAGCAATTTTTTAGGTTGTTTTGTTGATGTAGATATTGCTTTCACTCAAAATTTCAATAACAAAATCAATCCAGATCAGATCAGTGATAAAGATCACTTGAGTAGCTTTTTAGTATTGATCACATTATCTAGTTTGCCTCTATACCAACACACCAGTCCTCAATTGTAGGAAACATTTGGAAAAAAAAAAGAAATCAATCATTTAGCAGCTATGTGTTTTCTTAGTGTAAACTTTTTCAATTATTTCTCTCTCTTCTCTTCTCTCATTCCATCCTTTTAAAATTCCAATTTGGGTACATTACATTTAATCTTAGGGATCCATTTCCTCCCCAGATGTGTTTTTGATTAGAAGCAGAGGCAGAGAGCAAATGGCCTTGCTGCTTACTAGATCCTTCCTCCAAGAAGCTGTATCAAGAGACTAATATTTTTGTCCATACTTAAGGTTGCTTGTGGGAAATAAAATGTACATTTTTAACATCCATCTTATACATCCTTCTATTAAAATATTGAGACTTTTGATTACCTGTGTGGCTACAACAAAAGTGCAAAGAACTTTTAAAGAGAGTACATTGTGCGAGCTGGGATAACCGAATATCACATGTGTGTGTGGTAACCTGAGAGAGTGTGTGTATGTATTTACAGACTGCATTATAAATTGCATATAGTTTTAGTATCCATTGTACATCATAAATATACATATATATCTATGTGTGTGGATAGATAGATTAGATAGATAGATAGATAGATAGATAGATAGATAGATAGATAGATAGATATGTCTATTATATACACTATAGACACACAGTAAATTTCCATCAGTCAGAATCTTTGCTTGCAAATGGCTGGATTTTGCTGGAAGTTCTTCTTCACTTTGATTTGCTGTCAGGGCTGTGCCCAGGAGAGCCCTCATCCTGTAGGATGTCCTGCTGGCTTCCATGGCAGAGAGAGATCCCACGGTACAGGACTTAGTGCAGGATGAGCATTCAGATGAGCTTTCCGACAGCAAGGACAGGTTCAATACTTGGTAGATGTTATTTTCTCCTTCCTCATCGTACAGTTCTTTTCAGACCAGAGCAGTTTCTATACTTTTTAAAAGTCTACTGTTTTTCTTAAATTCTAGACAGATCGTCTCCTTGGGATTCTTTTGTTTATTCTGAAATATCTTGGAAGAAATTAAAAATATTATTTATTGTATCTATGTCAAGCTATCCCCTGGCATCCAATGCCAGCCTTTCAAAAACAGACTTTGCTATCCTGCTATTCTTAGTCCCCATAGTGCACAGATAAGGAACAGTAGATTCAGAGGTGTAGAAGTAAACAAGCATCTTCTTCCCATAGCACAGACAAACATAACATTCTCCCTGTTCAAGTAAATTTAATGCCAAGAAGGAAGTATGCATCAGTTGACACCATGACTCAAAAGACTTTGCCCCAAGACATCCATGAACTCTGACATGAGAGTTTGAGAAGGAGAGTTTGGAAATGTCTGCCCAGTCCAAACTCAATATTGCAAATTCACTGTTGATAACAGCATGTGTAGCCAGATAGGTAAATCTTCCCCCTAGGACACATGACCATTTCCTAAAACAACAGCAGAACACAAAAGAGAGAGTGGAAGAATCCACAGGAAAGAAAAAAAAAAGAGAGAGATCTTTCTCTTCTCTGTTTTGTGAATCTCCAAGCATAGAAGAGAAAATCATAACATAAGCAAATGAAAAGAGAAAGTAAACCTCTAACTCAGTTCCTCAGTCAGTTCCACACTGATCAAGTGTGATAGTAAGTGCTTGATGCCCTGTACTTTAACTTTTTTGTACTCATCCACACACTCTGCATAAATCCAAATTGAATCTAGGTGCTCCACACTATCGCAGAAGCTGCTGTCAGAAATATGATTTTATTCATATGAGAAATTTGGATGCAATTATCTCTGCATCATTTAGGAAAGAGACCCCTTTGAAGTGATTTTGGTGCCGTCCTCATGTGTGAATAGCTGTCAAATAAAACATTTCTAGTAGAGTTCTGTACTATACTTCTTCTTCCATTAATATTCAGTCAAGACTGAGCACATTTGATTAAATCTGTGCAATAACCTTCTCCTATTCTCCCTAGAGAGAATTCGAATGACTAAATTGAGTGGAGCACAAGGTTTGGATGGTTATCAATCAGCTTCCAAAATAAGGCAAGAATGCAGAAGAAATCAGCACAAGCTGAACATTTGCCTGTATTATCAGTTCTTCACCAGGCTTTATTTTCAGGCAGGAACACAATACCATTTGTCTTGGGTGAACAAATGCAGCATAAAAATAGTTGGGAGGTTATGCAAGCCCCACTTCTGCTTTTGTCCAGCCTGGCACATTTAAACTCATCACAAACTGGCTGAGGATCCTGTACTAGAATTCAAACCAGACATATAGGGCACAGACCATGTACTAGGTTATGGGAACTGGGAAGAACTGTATTGATCTAGACCTTACACAGTAAAATGAATTATAGTTCCAGATTTATCAGTTAGGGACTGAGGCCATCACCTTCCTCTGTTAACAGTAAGGCTTTCCCTACCATCTGTCACATCCCAAGATGCAGCTTCACCACCTTTGCTCTACAAGAGGCCTGTTTGCACTTGACCACCACAAAAGATCACTCATCCTTGCAGGTGGTGTCAGCAAACCCCAAGCTACCTTCCTAACAATGATTGAGGAGGAAATGATGCTGGATTTCATAATGAATATTATGTGTGACAAGGGATGTAATTTGATGGGTTTCTGGTGAGTGCACATTAGTGTGTCATAAAGCTGAATTCTACTTTTAAAATGATTGCTGTAAAGTAACTAAACCAACCTCTTTATCTTTTTTTTTTTGTCTCCATTTATTGAATTTAAGAGTGCAGTAAAGGGAAAGAAAAATTATTTATTCTCCTAGCACTGCTAAACAGACCAATCAGTTTTCTTTACTTCACAGAGGAACATGCATATAAATCCTACCTGGAGATCTAATAATTGTACTCGATATACTGCTCAGTTCTTCAGGAATCCAATAAGTATTGAGTTTACAGATGAGGAAAGCAACACACGAGCACTGTTATCCAGCATTTGGCACTACCTTAACTACTGCAATAATCTCCTCTGATTCCTCACAATGCCAATGTAACAGGCATACTCTAAACAACATATCTGTTGCTGAAACCCTCCCTGCAAAACCTTAATGATCCAAAGACCCTGTAGCACTTTGGATATTATATTTGGAAATAGCTTCATTTGATAACCTTAAAGTTTTTTCTCTACTTGTCTGTCAAGTATCTTGGGAGACTGTCAGAGGACAGGCACAAGGTCATGCAAGATTTTTTCTTTAGAGTGTCACTTATGGCAATACTGTGAATAGGAGAGAGAAGGATGCCTTAATTTACCACCAGAACAGGAGGGACACGGCATGGACTGCTCTCTCCACACTCCAGCAGCAGCACTACAGTAGTTCAGACAGACACCAAAGGCAGTGGCAGGAAATAGTGATTCCCACCACTGCCAGATCATGGACAGAGATGAAAGGCAGCAAGGTAGGGAAGTTTACATGTTAATCCTTATAATCAGGATTGCCCTTTTCTCCCATGGAGATGTCATTCTGGGTCTCTGCAGGAAGTTGTGGCAGCTTCTCTCACCCTTTTATAATCCTTTTACCCTTTGTATAAACACCTTTTCATTACTATATAGAGTACCAGGACCAGACAGCTAAATGCCTGGCTAAATGTAACACAGCACAGTAGACACCAATGGGAATTCATTCAAATCTTGGCTCCTATAAGCACCCCCTTCCTCCCCTTGAAGTAGGGAAGCTGGTCTGAGCTCTTCTCCCTCACTTGAGGAAGTTTCTTCTTACCCACCCTCATCATAATTTGTCGAGATCTCATGTTTCTCCTAATTTAATTAGAGCCACATGTGCCTTCAGTATCTGTTAACTAAACTCTGACATTTCCAAAGTGATGTTATCACATTTGTTTTAATAGTCCAGCCATATTCTGTTTAAAATGGAGGAAATCCCTCTGTGGCACACCTGTACTGAGAGAGATCAATAGCCTGACAGAAAGGGAAATGTGGACTGCATTCACTTCTCTTTAAGGTAGGAAAAAATGAGCTCAGCTGTTCAGACAGTGGAGCAGCAGCTTCAGCTATGCTGTGCTGTCACCAACCAATCCATCACCTGTCAATCACTGCCACTTTGGTAGAAGCCATGTTAATTTGTTATATAATGGGCTACATGCTGGGAGTCTCATATAACATTGAGACTATGATAACCCTGACACACCAGAGCCCAGAACTGCAATGCAGTTCATGAGAAAATGATAACCTAAAATAAAATTTTATCATAGAGTTGTGTCTTAGAAAAGTGTCTGTCATCCTTCCAGGAATAGGATTCCTCCTCCTTCATTTTATCCATGTTCCTGGACAGTGATCTTAAAGTAGTATTATTTATTGGGTTTGCTGTCAGCTCTTGCACAACCATTCAGTGTGAAGGGTCAGTGGCCAAGCAAAAGCCAAAGCCATGCAGCAGATTCGATCAGGTAATCTCAGTGGCATCAGAGACATGTCTACAAGACCGGACTCAGCTTCTCATATTTCATCCCCTAGTTGTCCATCACTTGTTCTAGGACTCATTCCCAGTCTCACATCTCATTCAAATGAGAAAGAGGAGAAAGTTTTGCTGTAAAGTGTTTGCAACTGGATCCAGGACAAACAAAAAGAAGTCACAGAGATGTATAATTCTCACCCCAGCTCCAGGAAGGTGTGTTTCTTTGCTCTTTATAGAAGGGTATTTTCTGTCTATACCACACAATAATTAGAGTAGGTTAAAATAGGAAACAAATTTGTTATTTCATGTCCATCTAGTGGGAAAGCTTTTCCTTTCTAAAAGCAGTAAAAAATACAGACAATAAAAGCGGCATTTTCCAAGCTCAAAAATTCTAGTAAATTGTAAAAGGAAGGAAAAGCTTGAGCCCTGCAGTCCAGATAAGACCAGCAAAGCAGCACAGATCACAGAATGAACAGACTTTGTAGAATTGCATGTCTAACTGTGTTGCAGCTGGCATTTTACTTGGATTAACACAATTTTTAGGCTCCATTGTCTTTGTTCTCATTGCTGAACTCCACACATTATTGCAAAGCAGTGACCACTCTCCTGACATACCAAAGTGCACAGAAATCCAGGCTTTCCAATAGTATACATTACATTAATTCTTTAGCATAAATGCTAAATAAAATGTATTTCATAGGGCTCTTGAAAGTGTAGGCTCAGATGTGATTCAAAAGGAACTACATGTGTCTCAATTACTCTTTTGATATGTAAAGAATATGGATATTTGTATACAGCAGTAGGAAATATACCTCATGATTCCTCTCCATGCTGCATGGAGTTACAAACTCTATGCTCAGGGAATCTTAGGAATTTGACCAGGATAGCTCAATGGTCTCGCATCTCTGCTTATGTTTCTAGATTTGTTTGTTTCACAGATCTACTGGAAAAAAAAAAAAAAAAAACACAACAAAAACCAAAAAGCCAAAACCAAAACCAAAAACCCCCACAAAACTCCCCAAACAAACAAACAAACAAAAACAAAAACCCAAAACAACAAAAACAAAACAAAAGAAAAACACACTCCAAAACACAGGGCACAGGGTTGTTAACAATTTCTACTTATGTCTTTACAGCTTGGTGTTTGAATCACACTTACTCATAATTCCAATTAATATAATTTTCAAGTTGAAAAATCTATAAAAATTTGATAGAAAAATCAAAGCTGAATTTGCTCAGGGACATCTAACACACTAATGCACCTTATTTAAAGAAATATTCGTGTATTTAATGGTAGAGCCTATGATGAAGGATCACCTACACTTTCTACAGAAACTGTTTTTTCATTTGATTTTCATGCTGTCATGTGAGAAGGAGTGTTCATAATCCAGTTGATCAGGAGTGGCTCCTTTGAATGCTATGATCAATAGAATGGACTTAAGCCATAGACACTCCTACAGCATGATAGACTTTTGCTAAATTGTGATTGTTGTGTCTGGAAAGTCTCATGTTGATTTAGCTGCTGAAGAAAAAATTGTCTATTAGGACCTCCTATAGGTAGAGCTTTGGTGACCTGGAGTTTTTTGATGGCATTATTAAGAAACCGACTCAATGCAATACAAACTGCACTGTCAGGAATGTCAAACAGCCTCCATCTAACATGTTCCAATTTAGCTTTTCAAGACAGACAGCAGAATGACAGAAAAATGGATTTTGTTTTCTGCACCAAATAAATTATTTTGAGACAATAGGAGTATATTATGGTAGATTTACCTTGCACCATCCCAAAGGATTATTCCATTATACTTCACAAAGATCATCTTTAAAATGTCTGTCAGGTTGGCACCTGAAATGCCAGTTGTAGGTTGATAAACAGCATTTGCCAGAGTACAGGGAATTGCTGTTTAACCTTCAATTTGGGTTCATCTGTGAGAGGTCAATTGTCCGTCAATCTTGTTATTTTCAAGACAGTGAGAAACTAAAAGGAGTTTTTGTGCAGTGGCTTTATAGCAACTTCTGGAGACGAAGAGAGAGACAGAAGTTACCTGATATGACATCATGAGTAAGCTGGCAAAAAGTATGTGGACTACTAAAACTACTGTTTATTCCTAAGTTATGAAGATCTTTCAGTTATCATGGAGAAAAATGGGAAGAAATGCTCTGGCATCTTTCACCTCATTCTGTTTTCATTCAAGGCATTGGCAAATCTTGCATGTTTGACATTCAGTTCAAAACAATATTTGGAAGTGAATAGAGTGTTGTGATGAAAGCTTGTGAACTGAAATAAACTGCTTTGCAGATGCCAGAACATTTCATGGGGATATATATTTTTTCTATAATGTAGTTTGCATTGAAAGGGATTTTGAGGTCCCTGGATTCATTTGTTTCTAGCAATGGAGTTTGCAATGGGCCACATTAAAAAAAAAAAAAAGTCCATCAATTATGATGGCAAAGGTGCTTTCTTCATTAGGCTTCTGAATTTTGGATTTCCAGCTGTCCAAGAGCAGGAGTCATGAAGTTTTATACTTTTAGGTTTTGGGAAGGGAACAGTAACAATATGTCAGAGATTAGGAATTTATATCCAACTGCTCTTTCAATAAATTCTTTATTTCTTAGACACAAATGTGAATGAACATTGGATATAAATGTTGACCTTCATACTACTGTTATTTATAGAGCTGACTTTTCACCATATCAGGTGTTGAGGGAATGAAATCACTCTGTCATGCGTGAACCTAAAAACATTGAGGCAACTGCAGTAGAGATTTCAACAGAATGGCCCTCCTTGAAGTTTTTTCCCCTGGTTTTTCCACTGAATTTTGACCTTGGTGTTTCTATCAACACTATAAGATCCCTGCGTTCGACTTATTGTTTATAAACTCTGAGTAAAGGTTTTGGATAGAGAACTGCATTTTTAAGATCTAAATATTAAGAGAACAGCTCTGCATAACATGGACCTTTGTACATCACAGAAAACCTCTTTAAAATAAATTTTCCACAAAGTCCTTTCCCAGTCAAACATTTAAACCACTAAAATTGTTGATTGTAATGCAGGTTAGCAGCTACATTTAAACAATGTGTGATGATACCAGTAATCAGCTAAGGTTCTACTATTAATGGAAAGTCCCAAATCCTTCTTCAGTTTAGGTAAAGAGGAAATAGTCAGTTTCATTCATAAATCTTCATTGTGAGTCTCCTGTAGACATCATATCACATTCCCATTGTTCTAACAGAGAATTATTATTTGTTGTTATTTTTTTTTATTTAAAAAGTCTGAAATAATGTGAGAAAGGGTTGTGGGTTTGAGAGCTGAAAACTGGGGGAAAGTTTTGCATATGCTGAGCATGGCACAAATCAATTTCATGACGTGAAGGGAACCAAACTTCATGCAATCTTGTCTCTGCTAGAAAAGGCCCTGAAACATGAAGTTATCTGAACTACACACAATTACTGTAAGGAAGAGCAACACTGATACCAGATTGTTGGGAAGTTTCTTTCAGAAAATGGGTTTGTGAGCAATCCAAAACCGCATTAGCTCCGTGAGACTGGTACAAATATGTCAACTGGCAAGGACACGCACCTGCTGTTTGTTCCTTAGGCAAGCCTCACTCCCTAGGAGCTCCCATCGACCCCCTAGAAGTTTTCTTATGAGAACACCTCAACTGTCTCACTGATCTCCGCTCATGGACCTGAAAACATCCGGATGAGATGAGATAATATAAACATGGGACTTGTGAGATATGGGGTTTTAACCAAATAAAGGTCTTAGCATGGTGGGGTGAAACTCTTTTTAGCCAATAAGGTGTAGTTCTAACCCTATATAAACCGTGTGCTTTGTGTAATAAAGGTCTTCACTTTAAATCTCATAGATTTGCTGTGTGAAGTCCTTTCTCTCTGCAGAATATTGTTTACTTTATAAGATTATGTCTAAAATTAAATATTAAAACTGAAAGTTTCTTTCTCTGTTTCAAGAGATAACTAGATTCACCCAGAAAGTCATTCCTTGTGATACTCCAGCCATCCACTTTCCATATCACAGCTAAGTTCAAGGTTTTCTTCTTGAAGGTATCAATGGATAGAAATTCATAGAACTGTTTTCTTCATATTTCTCCCTCTGTTTTTTCTAACAATTCATATCGACTACTACTTTTCATTTTTCTGTCAGAAACAATACCAACAGATGGTTACTCCTTCCTCACTTGTGCTATTCCATTGTGTAATATTTCTGCAATTTAACACTGATAATCACATCTCAGTGTCTGGCTGGGCAACCCTTATTATCTTGACATTATTTTTTACCATCCCTCACTGAAGAATGTGTCTTCTTGATGAAACAAAGAGTTCAACAGATATTAGCACCACAGTAGATTGCTATTCTCATGCTGTTGTCAGAAATTGGATCTTTCTCCCCCCGTGCAAACAACTCTATGGATATCCAAGTAATTAATAAGACCTTCCTCATTAGGATATTGTGGGTTAATGTCTACTAAAAGATGAATAAGGTATCTCTAGTCCACTTATGTCCTTCGTCTTCCTGTTCCTCCCTACTAGGTTGCACTAGAAAAGATTAAAAAGTGGATTTCTGAAACATGCTTCTCCCTGTACAACAAAACTGGGTCCAAAAATCTGCAGGGAACTTGATTGTGTTTCATTACCATTCTAAAAAATTTAAATAAATCCCATAAAAGTGGGGCATTAAATGTGCTTTATGTTGTGTCATAAAGATCCCAAGAGTCAACCAAAACTGACCAGTGCCAGGCTGAAAAGAAAATTTCCATGTCAATCAGCCACTTTAGTGGTATTCTTTATATGTTGTGAGGAAGCAGTACATTACTGTTTGTGTTTGCTTTTTAGTTCTGGGTCTGGTTTTTGTTTGGCATTTGTTTTGCTTGTTTGGTTTACTTCTTTTGATACTTTTTCCAATAGGCTATATGGGACTGAATATTGGAGACTTGCATTAATTCCAAACTGAATTTACTCCACCATCTAATCTTGTTCTATCAAGCCCATAGCATTGTACACTATTGTTAAACTGCTCAGAGCTGATGTAATCTTTTCTATGCTGCAGTAGGTGTTTTATAATCCGAAAAGGAAATTCTTATTTTTCTTTTAGTCACCACAGCACAAAGCATTTTTTCAGGAAGGCTGCCTCCCAAATCTGTAGAGTTCAATAAAGATGTAAATGGTTGCCTGAAGCATTAGCTTTCATTAAATCTTATAACCCCAGAACAAAGGCACTCAGAAGGAAACTATTGATGAGAATAGGAAGGACTTTCCTGTTACAAATAGTGTGCAATGGGGACAGAAAGAGATATTCAGTCATTTTCCTAGCAAAGTCTAATTTATTTAGAGATAGAAATTATATTAGAAAATAAGATGATACAAGTAAAAAGGACATTCTGATCAATGCATAGCCAGCATGTGATCTAATATAAGAGAAAACTAGAGATTGGGGTTTTATATTCTGGATTATTACTTCTTTAGTGCAACAGGAAGACTACATAAGAAATAAGTAATGGATTTCCACTTTATTCAAGGCACTTCTCAAGGAGAAGCCTGTTGTAAATTCCACTAGAATTAAGAGACAGGCAGAAGGAAAACTTCAGACTGCACTTTAGATTTCAGATTCCCCTTTCCAAAATTACTACAAATGAATCTCATAGAGCCTAGATCCACAAGTCTCTTGATTTTTAGATATCTTCATGAGATGTCTATAACTCAGGTGAAGGAGTTTGGAAATTCAAACCCAGATACATTTTTGTTTTTGAATCTTGCTGTTGAAGAAAAGAAAAAAAAAGCCCTTTAGCACTCAGCATTAAAAGGTTTCTGTCTTGTATCCAAGATCTATAGTCATTTGACTCACAAGAACTACACACTGCAAGAGTAAGGGCCTGCCTGGTGTCAGTACCAATTGCAAAATGTCTTGAGTGAGATGCTTGGCTGCACCAACGAATGTCTGCTCTTCAGTCAGTTATCTGTATGACAACAGGGCTTCAGAAAATGCATTGGATTGATATATGATCCTTGAGTCTTGCTCACCTTAACTTGCAGATCACTGTAGGCAGGACCTGGTGGTGCAGAATCAGACTCTGGAGGTTTCTTTCTGTACTCTTCCCATATTAAAATTCTTAGTGACTGCATAGGAATCCTTGCTTTGTGTGTCTTCTCATTCTTTCATTTGTATGCTGTAGAAAGAGTGGCCCTAATGCCATCAGTGACTTTAACTGCGAGGAAAATCACATGTGGAGTTTGGTGGTTTAATGCAGAAGGAATTTAATGGGACAGAAATTTTCAGCTTGAACCAAAAAATCTCTTCTAATATTTTTATAAATTGTTTGTTAGAAAATCCTTAGAATGGTGTTCGTCAGTCCTCGACACACTGAGTCTTAAAGGTGCATATGTCAGTAGATAGGTAGTGGCCATAGTGAGTTGGCTGATGTTAGTATGTCGAATAGCTCACCCATGCTTCTGGCAGAGAATAAAATGGAGTTAACAACATGCAAGGATGGGGTTACCCATAGCAGTACTTCTAATTACTCTTCCTAATACACCTGAAATCCCCTTAAAATAGTATTTTCATTTATGAGGATAATAGTCTACTTATGCGAAGCTACACAGGAGTATCAGAGTCTGGAGATTCAGGTCCAGATAATATGAAGAAGCAGATTTAATCTCAAAGGTAACCACAATATTATACTTAGGAAAAGCAAAACAACAGTTGTCAAAGAGAATGAAGAGAAATGGATAATCTGAGAAACATGTTTTTTGAATTATTTATCGCTGAAGGAACTTTTTTTGCAAGATCAGCTTGGAAGAAGGGACATAATGGATGGTTTGGAGAATCCCAAGATATTTCATAAATACAGGTTAGAGTATTTGATCTATTATTCTTATACACATAAATCATCCAAGATGAAAGAATGAAGACAGAGAGATATGACATAGCTACAGCTGTCTTTGCTAGCACATTTTCTACAGAAAATTTCCTGGCTACAGGATATTATTCCCCATGGGGAATCCACTGTTTAAGGTAGCTTGGGGGAAAAAAACAGAAAGTAATTGAATTAGGTGAGTCTACTGCTCTCCTGTGCCAAGGCTGACTGTGAGATCCAGGCCTGAAAACCTCATACATTGCAACATGCATTGGTAACTCGTTGCTAATTCATTGATAATTGGAGAGGCCTGTGAAGGAGGTGCTTTCACCTGGTGCACATGTTTATTTAACTTATCATTCATTTAACTAAGCATCAGCCAACACAAACTCTGGAAAGAAACCAAGTATAGATTACAACTGAATCAAAGCCCACAGCACATTTCAACCATATTTAAAACCTGGCAGTGAGTTTATTCAAAAGTGTTGATGGAATATTGTCACCATACATGCTTCGAGAATATCTATCCAGATCTTCAGGCAAATTCCAGTTTAACTCTTTTGTTAGAGAACACATAACAGAACAAGTTAAAAATATTATTAGGCAGATCTGGTTGTTCATTTCTTGGAATCTCTTCAAAAACAGCAACAAAGGAGTTGAACCAATATTTTTCACTGTTCGAGCTGTGAAAGAAAATTTCCTGAAGGAAAAATTGAAAAAAATAGATAAAAGCAGATTTTAATTTTTAAAGTTTTTTATTTTAATACTGGTCAGTCTACAGTATATTGGCAATATACAGTTTAGGTACTATGTAGTTAAGTCTTTATTTATGGATTTGTTTATGTCCTGAGGTGGTTTGAAATGAGCTTGTTGCAATCTGGCACAACCATCGAAACAAGTGCAGTATTATTAATAACTCTCAGCCTATCAAGATTTTCATCTCCCAGAAGCCAGAATAATCTTATTTATGCTGAATATTACCCAGCATATTAACACATTGCTATTTCCCCACAAATTGTAGCTACTGTTTTGAGGCCATAAACCTGCTGGATTGTGAAATGCATTCTAATGATATTCCTCCTTTGGAGGAATAATGAATTTTTATAAAGAATAATGAAAAATATTTCTAACTATTCATAAAGCCTGAGGTTGTTCTTTTGCTGCTTCTTGTGTGTATGTTGTAAAAAATTGTTGAAAGTTCTGTGGTTTACCTCATTCTTTGACTACACTGTATATCATGTACTAAGATGGTTAACCATGATGTACATGTTCTAGAGGCATTTGAAAGTCATCTGATATAATTTGGTTGATGCATGTAATAGATCTTCTCTAAAACTTCAGCTCATCTACCCTGGCAGAATGCTACATGGGCTTTCCAAAATTCCTAGGAATTCAAGAGATTAGCTTGAGTAATACCTACTTCCTGAAAGAGCAGTTACTAAAGCACAGTTTTGCATTATGGATCAGGAGAGAGGAAGGTGTACAAGAGAAGATAACCGTGAAGAACAGAATGATCTTCAAATCAGAAGAAATGTGTAAACACAGTTTATTATCTGATTATGAGGAAAGTAAGTTAGAGATCAGATGTTCTGAGATACAAACTGAATAGCCTTAGTCCTCTGAAGTTTCCAGATATAAAGTGAGCTGATTAGAACAAAGAATAAGCCAAAACAAGTGAAAAGGTTCAAGAAAACTCATGGAGGTAGAAGCAAAGTATTATTCTGTATGAATTGGACCAGAGATCAGAACACATTTTTCTGTCCCTTCCTCCACAAGTGTTATGATAAACTAGCTGTCTTTATCTTTTAATAGTTCTGGGGGAAAAAAAATCTGCAGAAATTCTTAATGTGAAGTTAATCATGTTGATTGTGATACTTCTTTCTTGTTCTGGAGCCTAGAGAGTAATGTAGTTATCTCAGATAAAATATAATAGGCTTAGATTAAGCGGGGGTTGTCTAAATTTAGCCTCACTATGGGCTGTAATTTCACCAGTGCTGAGGAAATATGAATGAAAAAAAACAAATTCATTTTAACTATTTTTATTAATTTTTTTTTTAAAAAAAGGATAAGTTGGAAAGTTAGTCAATCTACTCTTGAAAATAGATATTCTCATGCACTTTCTATTGGATTTTATCTGCCCTTTTACTTGGGTGCTGTATAGTTATTTATGGAATTTTATTGCTGACTAAACGTACTGTTTAATAAGAAGTGGCTTGTTAGCCAGAAATGTTTCTTCTAGCCTCTTTCTAGGAACAATCCCTGGTTTTTTGGTTTGGTTTGCTTTTTTTTTTCCTGGGGATGAGTGGAATTGTGATGGGAGAGCTCTGTTTTTTGCTCTTCTCCCAAAAGATATCTGTATATTTTATACTCACCATGCTGGAAGCATATTAACTATTCCTCTGATGTGAAAGATAATGGCTGTATGATGCTTTGCTATAATCTCTAGTGTAGTGAGCCCTAAACCAAAGGACTGGCAATAAATTAAGAAAATCACTCTGCAATTTCTTTCTCAGGTATGAAGGAAGTTTTCTTTGTGTCCATTTGCAGCATAACTTGTAAAATTAATAGATGTTCAGAATTTAGTCCACAATGAGCAGCTTAATCACTTCCTCTACCATTTTTTTCCTGTATTCATATAGGGCAAGTGTCTGGTGATCAGCAAGCACTTTCTCCAATGCTCCCTGATTCTGTATTCACATGATTTTCATATCCCATTGGAGTTCTCAATGGGAGTAAAAGTACATCTGCCTGGAAGGTATAAGGGCATGGCTGATGTCTATTACTTGTCTTTACTTCAAAGGATAGTCTGAAATATCCAAATTATTTCTATAGATAGTCTGTGAAACCTTTACTCCAGTCATTGATAACTCTGTTCCTCCTCTTTCTCTTAGCTTCTATTAAAAATGAACAATATATATTAGTTGAGGAAATGTTTGTCTCATATCATCGAACTGGCCTGATGGAACTTAAAATAGATTCATTCTTCAATATATTTCTGGAGGTTTCCATTTGAGAAAAAATATATTATTAATAATAGTAATTAATATTTAATTAACACATTTTTGCACATGATCCACATTTTGGATCTAAGCCATTTTTAGCTACTTATCAAAGTCAAAGATGCATCAAATTTTAACAGTGTCTGTGTATCTTGTGATAAAGCCCTCTGAGAGTGATCAATCTCATCCTAATAGAATTATTGTAGAACAGTGGGAAGATTTGCCTTCTGGAGTTACTTATTTCATTCCACTGGCTGGGAAGGGATCCTAGATTGCAAAATATCTTATTTCTAGGCAGAGATACATTTTTAAGTCTCATATTTTCCATCTTGTGAACAAAGGATATTGACCTGTTTTAGCAAGTCCAGAGGAAGTCACCAAGATGATTATAGGGCTAGCGCACTTCTCCATGGAAAGGCTGAGAGAAATTTTTCAGCCTGGAGAAGAAGAAAAGGCTTAGGGGTGACCTAATTGTGGTCTTCCAGTACCTAAAGGGAGCCTACAAGAAAGATGGACAGAGAATTTTTATAAGGCCAGGTAGTGACAGTACAATGGAGAATGACTTCAAACTGAAATAGAGAGGGTTTAGATTAGATACTAGGAAGAAATTCTTTACTGTGAGGGTGGTGAGGTNAATATAATAGGCTTAGATTAAGCGGGGGTTGTCTAAATTTAGCCTCACTATGGGCTGTAATTTCACCAGTGCTGAGGAAATATGAATGAAAAAAAACAAATTCATTTTAACTATTTTTATTAATTTTTTTTTTAAAAAAAGGATAAGTTGGAAAGTTAGTCAATCTACTCTTGAAAATAGATATTCTCATGCACTTTCTATTGGATTTTATCTGCCCTTTTACTTGGGTGCTGTATAGTTATTTATGGAATTTTATTGCTGACTAAACGTACTGTTTAATAAGAAGTGGCTTGTTAGCCAGAAAAGTTTCTTCTTGCCTCTTTCTAGGAACAATCCCTGGTTTTT
>VWZD01002783.1:155878-166945 GCA_013396695.1 Sakesphorus luctuosus
TTTACCATATGTAAAGCCTAGACTTATAAATCCTATTAAGATGATTTAATTTTCTTTTCTGCTGAGTAAAAAGCTACCAACAGTTGATTAATAGAAAATACGAGACTCAAGAGTATATTTAAAATTCAGCACAGTGTGTCCACTTCTGAAAGTAGCCAACACTGTGTTAAACAAAGATCTCTGAAGGGAAATCATCTGAAATGATTCAGAGGGAAGCCGTGTGCAGATCAAGTGTTGAGCTCCAGTATCTTCTTCCAGGAGACAGGAAGACACTAATTCAGCAATGATGGTTTTAAAGACTTCTTTTGGGAATTGTGGAATTGCATGTAATGTCTTGCTGAAAATCACACAAGTGACAGGACTAAAGGCAATACTGAATTAAACCCCTGAATTCCCTGTTACACACTTCCTTGAAGCAGGCAAAAACTCAATTCCTCTTTTTGCTAGCCAAGTAACAGTTTCTGCAACATATGCTGAAGGATCAGGCCCATTTTATTATATATCCCTGTCATTAGAGCTTTAACCCTCTCACTGAATGATGGCAGAGGAGGCCAAAATATGTCAGATGAGGTTTGGCTTTAACAGCAACAGTAATTGATTTTTCATTCATAATTGGCATTTGATTGGCTGATTAGTCAGCACAGGTTGTAATCTTTAAGGAGTGGAAATGCCACCCCACTGAAATGCAGAATACTGAAAAGGTCAAAGAAAGGGAGAATTCCCCCTTTAATTCATGAAGAAAGAGACATAACAGCCCGGGGAGCCCTCACACATGGCAAAGGTTATAATGAGAAAAGAAAGTGGCAAATGGATAATCCATTTTTATGAAAAAGATATTAAAAAGACTCTAAAAGGTCAAATGTCTCATATTTATCCCTCTTGTGAGTGTTGCCACATGCAGAATGCAGACAACTATCTCTAGGGGAAAAAAAAGTAAGCCACATTCCTGTTAAAAGAAAATATATATCCCACATATATGTATGCTTATGTAGACAAGAAACACTGAGATGTGACATCTTTAAACAGAAAAATGCACAGTGGGAAAGATGTAATGAAAAGAAAGAGGTGTGGGTTTGTTTTAAAAATTCATACATTTTCTGCAGAATTCAGGAACAAAGAGCTGTCAACTGTGCTTATGCAGCCAGAAAGACTGTGGTAGAGAAGATGATTGTGGAAGAATGTAATTTTTTTTTTTTCCAGATAAAGAAGTTTGGACCAAATAAATATTTTCCATCTTTTTTCTTCCTAATTTCTGGAACTCTTCTTTCATATAATTCACTTACTGCATTAGCAAACTTATGCATAGGCATTTATCTGCTGTACAATAAATCAAATACAGAGGGTGTTCTTGTTGTGCAACTTAACTCTGTATATTGCTGTGTGTAGGTTAAGTTTTCCCAAGGAATTTTGCTTTGGTCAGTAAAAAATACACAGAAAAATTAAACTTCTCTCTCCACTTTCTTCATAAATACCCATATCTATTTATACATACATTAGCATTTGTATGAAAATGTATAAATAAGATTTCTCATTTAGCCATCTGCATTCATGTACATACATACATACATACATGCCCACAAATAAGGACATAGAGCTGTATATATATAGAAAAGAAAAATAAAAGCATCATAGAAAGACATTCTATAATTTTCCCATTCCCTTTTGCTCTTCACCCAAAGCAATCACCTAGGATATATCTTCCAATACACTCTAGTTCTATGAAAAGTTGTTTTTAAAATTATTTTGACTTTTGTTGGTAAAGCTGAAATCAAACACTCTGGAACATTCTGTTTTTACAGCTTATAAATTGAAAAATCAGCTTTATGATAAGCACTTCTCTCTGTCTTCCTCTGCCTCTCAAGCTTTTCCATAGAATCTTTAACTTATGCTGTTATATTCAAACCCATAAACTCTAGGCAGAAACCCTCACCATTGAGTGGGACTAGAAACAGATGTAAGAGATGAAGACAGGCGCTTGAAGAGGAGAAAAATATGGCATGATAAGGCAGCACCCCTTTGCTATTCAATGGCTCTATAGTGTTATTTCTTTGCAGTTGAAACTGCCTAGGAGGACAATTATCTACACAGAGACGTTCAAAGAGAAAATCTGGGTTTTTTCAAGACAGTATGCAGAACTACTGAAAATTAACGTGAGCAAAAGTTTTCTATATTCCCCATTTTGTTGTGTCTGAAGTGTTGCATTTGTTTAACATCCTACACTTAGAGAATGAACTGTTATCTAACTGTTCTAAAGAGATTTGAAGTAATATTGAACTTCCAGACAAAAGAAGGAACTATATTAGTTTCATGACAGATAAAAAACTGGGAGAAATTTTAAAAGCATTTATAACACCTCTGAGGCTACTAAGTCAGACATGCAATTTTGAAGGGTTTGTGGAATTCCTAGTTTGAGAACAGACTATGATGATGCTCAGAGGCCTGAGATAGAACATTGCAACTCAATCTTGAAAAAAGAAATTCTGTTATTTTCCAGAATGTAATCAGAGCAGATTGTATGTTTAGAAAAGTTGTGACTGAGTTTTTGAAAACAGTAGTATGAGAGCCAAAATGAAAGTAAAACTCCAAGGGACTGAAGATAGGCGGGAGGTGGGAAAGAGCACGTGATGCAGAGGAAACTGGCAGACATTGGCAATGTCCTAACACCAAAGACTGCCAAATCTGCAAGGTGCAAACCCATTTTCCAAAAGGCTGCAGAGATGGACAGAAATTATCCATGGAGAAGTATAGTACATGTGTTTTATACAACAACAAGTCACTGTATTTGACACAGAGATGTTTGCAACACTAACAGTTATTTTAGAAAACATTTCCTGGTGGGATTTGCTGAAGAGTAGCTGTGTACTATGACTGAACTATTACTTTTAAACATCAGGAATTACCTTTTTATTATAAGTTTAAAATCTGCACAAATTACTGTAATAGCTGAGGATATAGTTAGGTGCATGACAAGAAAACTTGGTCACATGGAACATAGGTCAAGTTCAGATTGCATCATGGAAAGGCTATTTCTACTCTGAATACTTCAGAACTAGGTGCAAAAATCTATATGTCTTGGAAAGGTAAATTTGCAAGTGTTAGGAAATGCAAGATCTGCCTGACATTACTAACAAGATTCAATTGCTCAAGCGATGGAAGATAATATAATCTGAAACACCTAACAAAGTGAAATAACAAGTCTACCCACCTGACAGATACAAAGTAGGAGCTATGGGACATCCACATCTACAGGGTCTTTTGAGTGACAGTCAGAGGACAGAATCACAAGGAGTTTTTTGAAAGCCTTTGCTGTTTTCTATTGCTCACAATGTGAGCTTATGTTACCTCCTATGACAAAGGAGAAGCTGGTATTATAGACACTTCAACAGTTATCTACTGACAAGTGAATATGTGTGATCCAGGTGTCTAAGCACTGACTTCATTTTCCAGATGAAAATCACTTAAATGTGCCTAGGTTTTCCTAGACATTTCTGTGGGGCTGACAGATAAAACAGGATCAACAGAGCAAATTTATGGTTAACTGCAGAAGTCAGCTAAGAGAAGCAAGCATCTTAAATGTGAGCAGGCACTTCCCTGTTGGCTCATGAGCTGTTCTTGGCTCCTCTGAGGGTAGTGATCAAGACGGGATAGAACTAGTAAAAGTAGACTAGCAACTTTGAAACTGCTAACTTTAAACTGTTAAACTTCTAAAATGTTGCTCAATATAAAGCTTAGAAACTGCCTAGCTGGTATCAACCCAATGCTAACAACAAAAGTACTACAAATGCCTGTAAGTAGATTTAATGTTCAGGACAGAAAATGTACCATGATAGGAAATGGTGTTTCTGAAAGCTATTGCAGCCAAAAAATAGAGGATGTTTATAACAGTAAATCATGGGTTCAATGGGTTCTCATGTGGTTGCTGTCATGAGTTAATTACCACAGAAACTCAGAACTGTAGTTGGAATAGCAACTATTGAGAGCAGGAAGAAATATAAGATGAACTGCCCCTGCAGGTCCTCAAATCATGAGGAACCACCAGATACTAAAATACCAATAGGAAACTGATCTGTCCAATGTAGATAATGAAACTCTTCAGGGAAACCCAAGGTGTAAGAACTGAAAACATCATTACCTTTATTGATCATTATGGCAAGAAAGTATATTTGGGGCATTCTGATGATGTTCTGTGTATGTATTTATATATACACATTTCTATTCTGAAAAGCATAAATATGTTTCTTTTAATAACAAACTCTTTAGCCATTAATATCGAGCCAAAGAAGCATGTGTATACTCGTTTTCTGAAGTTGTCTTAATCTTTTCCATTGAATGCACCATATAGCTCCAGTCATATAAGTGCTATTCAGAGTCTGCTCAGTGTCTTTCAGCAGTTCAAAACAGGATAGAGTTTTGCTTTATGTTACGTCACTATTTTCTGCTCACTGATTATTTTATTTAAATCCTCATATAGCCCTTTAAAATTAATTCATAAAATTTCTACAATCACTGAATAGATAAGGTGACATTTTGTTAACAGCTGTATTTCTTGGTGAAAGGCATGTTTCAGTAGAGTCCATATTGTGCATTGCAGCACTATGGTTTTTGAAGGTTTATATCCTTTAAAGGTGTCTCAAATTTAAATGTTTTTATCTTTTAATGCTGTCAAAGAAAGTAATTAAAGATCAAAATATCATAGAATTCATACAATTAAATATTAAGAGAAAGTTTAATTTACAATATAATAAAATAGTAATTTATCCTTGTAAACCAGTCACTTATTTACTCTGAAAATGATAGCTTAATTTTTTTCTTTATAGTACTGCACCAAATAAACATTTGCAAAAACAAATATATGTCTTTAAACATAAATTGATCCCTACACTGAAAAAAAAAAAAGTAATGTATCTCTAAATGTCCTAGAATTATATTCCTTTCATAAGCATATTATTACCTGTAAGTATCTATCCCCTCCTTCAAGTCAGCAGCACAAGTCAATTATAGAGCAGAACAAAACAAATCTGTGTTGGTATACAGACTGGAAGCGTGAATTGGTTGTCGTGAGAATGATGAATGAGAGTATGAAAACAGCCCTGGTAAGGCCTGATTCCTTAAAAAATGATACAGTGATAGCATATGCTCAACATTTTGCCACTGCAGATCTCAGAGCAGATACCACCAGGGATCAATAGCATTGTCCCTACTTGTATGTATGGCCAGACTTCGTGAACGAAGATTTGGGCAGGGCTCTCCCCATTGGGTGTGCCCTTCAAGCCTGCACAGTGGATTTTTTAGAACTGGCCCCACCGTTTAAATCCTGAGGTCCATCTGCCACGGCCGAGCGAGCTTGGACAGTGACAGTGAAGTCCTCAGGACTGTCTACAGCACCTGGTACTAACCAGGGCTGACCCTGCTTGGCATCTGAGATCTGATGGGATTGGATGTCAGGGAGGCATTTAACTGCCAGGGGACGGTCCTCACTGAGACTCAAACTCAGGCCCTTGGGATTCAGAGTCCAGAGTGCTCTTCTTTACAACACGGGACGGCCCTACTGTCCCTACTTATGGAGAAGAAAACTGGGGTCCTTGGTGATGGTTTCCTGGCAGACAGATAAAATTCAGTCACTGAATCCCAATCAGGATTTTAATTTCTGGAAAATACAGCTTCCAACTGCACAGTTCCATAGAAGTTTGGCAGGACCAAGGTTATGTTTCAAAATTAATGCATGGTACAGGTAGCACTACAAAGGGGTTTTAGGCAGTCACAACAGACACCTTTTACTACTAGTGCTACAGCAGCAGCTACATACTCTCTTTATACACCCAGACATGAAGCATTATCCACATGCTTCATGAAAAGGAGATCCCTGACCAGTGTACTCTCTGTGCACAGAATGAGGCAGCAGCAAAACAGCAGTGAGCTTGCAACAACTGAATTGAACACTAGCTATAGTGCAGCCATATTTGAGTCAATTTTAAGCACCTTTTCTGGTAAGCATGATGACAGAGGTCATGTTAGAATTTCCTTCTTTAATTATATTTATAAGGAAATTTATTGCTTTCTTCCTGATTTAAAAAAAAAAATAAAAGAAAAAAAAAAGAAATGAAACAATTTTTACAGCTTGAAATATTACCTTTGTTGAGTAGTTGCTTTTGTCACAATTGAAGAAGGTGATAATTTTAATAAATCCACATTTATCTATGAATGCATGAGTGTTTTGCACATTGAAAATTAAAGACTCAATCCATTTCCTGAAAAATAGTTAAAACAAATGTCTTCTGTCAGAAGCTGGCTTCTTCCAACTTCAATTAAACTTCATAATGACTTTCACGCATTAGAGCCTGCCCTGAAAAGATCAGTTAATTCTATCTTCTGCACAGAAACTTGGTACTGCCACAGATGGCCAACATTGATTCTTCGAGCACTGTAGAGAATTTCCCTACATTTTTCAATTTTCTGGCAATTGCACCTTTAACTGACGGTGAAATTATTATGGCTTTTTCTGTCATCTTAACTTTATTCAAAGTACTTAATATATCCCAATTTACTCAGTTTAAAAAATCCTGTCTAATTTTGTCTTGACACTAACAGATTACTTCCCACAGGCTCTTTAGTAAAACAGTACACATGGCAATTTATTTTCTTTTGCTTTGTTATTCCAAAAAAAACCCCAAACCAAAACAAAAACAAAAAACTCAAACCTATTCTGGTTCTAAAGTTTAGGGTGCAAATCTCTTGATTAATTGAAAAGTAACATTCTTCACTGACTCTGGATTTTCTACAGTGTCAAGACTTGAATCTATCTGGACATGGCTTTGATGTTAACATCAGGTTTAAATTCAAGGAGTAAAAACTCATTAGTGAATTTTACCAAAACTAAGCAGGAGTCTTGTTGCAAAGTGTGTCCATGCATTCTACTATTTGGAAAGGGTTAATCACATACAAAAGATTTCTCAGACAGATCAAGAAAGAACAGAATTTCTTTCTTGAGACATTTATACCTACAGTCCTTCACTTCCCAGAGAAAAGCTATCACCCAGTGACCCTAAAGTATTTTATCATGGATGGCAGAACACTCACTTGTTCACCTCTGTTGTGCTAAGGGTCAGTCATACAACAACATAGGTATGATATGGCTGTTGTTCAGTTCTCTCTCTGGCAATATCCCTGTAGGGCTGATTGCTGATAATTCTCAGAGAAGTGAAGAATGGCTCTCATAAGTGTCTATTGAGCAAGCCTTGTACTTAATTCCACTTTTCTAAACCCATAGCAGACTCAAGTCCAAAGGATTCACGTCAGTAAAAGACAAACACTGCTGTGTTTACTGCACTAAATTCAACTGATGCACAGTTGTTTCATTCCTTCTGTTAAAACAGATCTCTCTCATGATTTTGGGCAAACTTTACTTTGTCTTTGCTACAACCTTTCCTCTACACAATAATAATGCTTCCTCACTTTTTTTTTCCTTCTTTCTTTCTTGCTTTATTCCCAGATCAGCAAAAGCCTAGCGCTCTCTCAGAAGTGTTGAGTAAATGCAGAGCAGACAGCCCACACTGTCTTCTTCAGCACTATACACACCACTTGGGATCCTAAAACTGGTTTGCCTAAAGCCACGTCCCCACTTCTGTTTTTGTGGCCATTTTCAGCCTGACTGACTGACGGTGATTTCAGACGGGGAGAGACAGGGGCTGGCTGGCTTTGTGCCCCTATGTACAGCACTCAGAAGTGGAATACTGCTCGGTTACCCCTAGGGACCTTAGTTACACCGAGAGCAACAGTTAGCATCCCGGAAATAAATAGAAAGGAGAGCTTCAGATCGTAGAATCATAGAATGATTTTAGTTGAAAGAGACCTTAAAGGTAACATCGTTCCAACCTCCCTGCTACAGGCAGAAACACTTCCACTAGACCAGGTTGCTCAGAACCCCATCCAGCCTGACCTTGAATACTTCCAGGAATGGGACATCATCTACCTGCATAGAGAGCATTGGGTGCTCCTGGAGGAGAAAAGCCGTATGGACTGGTAGGATGGCAGCACCCGCGTGAAACACCGCTTCCCTTCGGTGTTTGCGAACGTGCGGTGTGCCGCAGCTCCCCCGGCGCAGCCACAGCCGCAGCCGCCAGATGCCGCTGGTGCCTCTCCGTATCCCGGGGCGCTACCGGCCGGAGCCGCCCGCAGCTCCCGGGCACACCGGGCTCCCCAGATGATCTGCGGCGCTGGTGGCACACTGAGGGTCTCCTCTGCCCTGTCACATCTCCTCCACCCCTCTTGTTCGTGTCAGGACTCTTCGGCCAAGCCTAATACTAGCCACACTGGTTGGGTTGGCTGCTCTGCCTTCACACTGTGACAAGTTATTGCAAATTTCCCTGGAAAGCCTGTAAGGGAATTTAGTTTAAATAAATAAAACCATTAAACCCCAAAATCTCTACTATAAAAATATTTTAATTAAAATCCAACTGTGTCTTTGCATGCATTAGGCACAACATCACCAACGGATAAGGGACATAATTATCCCACTCGGGTGTGGCCTCAACTTGAGCCCTGTGTGCAGTTTTGGGTGCCTCAGTATAAGGATATAAAGCCATTAGAGAAGGTCCAAAGGACAGCCATGAAATAGCAAGGGATCTAGAAGGGAAATCATATGAGGAGTCGCTGAGGTGACTTGGCTTGTTCAGCCTGCAGAAGTGGAGACTGAGGGGAGACCTCATGGTGGTCTGAAGCTTCCTCACGAGAGGAAGAGGAGGGGCAGTCACTGATCTCTTCTCTGTAGTGACCAGTGACAGGACCTGAGGGAATGGCCTGAAGCTGTGTTAGGGAAGGTTTAGATTGGATACTAGGAAAAGGTTCCTCACCCAGAGAGTAGTTGGGCATGAACAGGCTCCCCAGGGAATCAGTCATTGCACCAAGCCTGCTTGAGTTCGAGAAATATTTGGACAATGCTACCAGGCACATTATTGGGGTTGTTCTGTGCTGGTCCAGGAGTTGGACTAAATGATCCCTGTGGATTTGTTCCAACTTAGGATATGTTATGATTCTGTGATTCTTAAATTCATATTTAAGAAAGGAATTTATATTTTCCTAGGAAGAAGCTCTTTGTCATCATATGTATCAATAATGAATGTAAGAGGTATATAAATAAACAAAAAACTGAACAAGAAAATCATTATCCATTAGACACAGTGAATGACTCTGGCATGTGCATTTTGCATGCTTGCTACTGGAAAGTTTGTTAACACAAGCACCTAGGACATAAGGCTTCCTCCCACCTCAAGCATTGGTGAAGACTCGGAAAGATGCTGCAGGCTAGCTCAAACAGGGCCAGCAAGCCATTACACTATCCTATTAGGAACTAATTAGGAACTAAAGTCATTCTCCTTCAAAGTCGGTCTTTTTCAGTTTGATGTGTTTAGGCGCCAATGCACAAGGTTGAATTTACCAAAGATGCTTTCCTTTTGTTGATCTAAGGACAAAAGCACAGACCCTTGGGAGTGACATTCTGGGCTAAACTATATTTCCTGACAATATTAATAAGTCACTGAAATGTCATTTGATGATCACTGAGAATGTACGTAAATATTAAGCTGAAACATTCACACATCTTCCATTCATCTATTCCAGGGAAATGTCATTGGTGAAATGCTAATGGAATGTGACAAAATACTTAAATCAAAAAACTCATGGGACAAATTAAGGCCACTTGACTTTTCCCAACCACTGTAATAGCTACTGAGGCACTACAGAGCCAGAGGAAGATTTTGTGTTCTTGTCAGGACATCACAACACCGTCTATTGAAAAGAGCTTTATGATTCCTGGGTGACCTGGGTTCTCCAACCTACTTTGTAAGATAAAATCAAAAGTAAAGCTTCTGAAACGGAAAAAAGTGGAAACAATTACTGGAGAGACTTTTTAAATGTTCTGTGAATCTTGCTTCTGACTCTTGTGGTTGTACCTAATTTCCACAGATGTTTGAAAGTAGGAGAAACAACGTTAATTTGTGAGATCAACTTCAGTTAACAGCCAATGCAAAATCTTCCTCAGCTAGTTTACTTTCACAATCTTCCCTATTTTGGTTTTTTGGGGGATTTTTTTATTTCTTAGTTTGTTTTTTTTTTCAGTTGTATAACAGTTCTCTTCCTACACTTAACATTAAATACAGATGTATTTCAGAGGAACAACTACTTTCAGTTGTGTTTGTTCCACATTAGAGGGTAGTCCATTGCCTCTGATCTGATAAAGAACTAGAAGTACACCATCCATCCCCAAATATTCACATGTTGTAAAAACAAACACGAAGAAAGAATAAAGCACTTTCCCCACAGCATTAAATTTTGAAAGGAATGGTTCTGAAAGGTGTCCACAAAAAGCAGAAACTGACTGAAAGATAAAAGCCAACACTGTGTGCATCCAGACCAGGCAGAGATGAGGTGGATCAGAGGCAACCAAACAGGAACAGAGACCTCCATTTATCTCTTGCAATGAAACAGAATATAGATGAAACTTGGCATCAGTCTGAAGGGATGATTTGAAGTTAATCTATATAAAGTCCTCAGAAAGAAAAAAAAACAACAATAAACAAACAAACAAAAACNGGAATAATAAAGGACATAGATTATTCACACAAAAAAGCAACCCTTAAAAACCTGAGACTATGGGTTAAGAATGAAGCAGCCATGGATTTCTTATCTACCAATTANACAACAAAAAATCCACAGCGAAAAGAAATCAGCAAGTATGTGAGAGAGGAGAAAAGCACTACCTAGAAGCCTGGTACAAATTGTAAAAAACATTAGTGACAAGCCAAGATAGCTTGAAAGATAGGCAGTAACAATAGATTCTGCTAAATCTGCATCTGGAAACATAAGGACCTCCAAACGCACACACACAAAAATGGCTTTTCTCAGTATCTCTGAAACATTTTATTGATGTATTAATAAGAAAAAAAATACAATATCATTGCCATCCAGCATAAATAATCAAAGCTGAGAATAAATATTTGTGAGTATTGAGGTGGTCATGGGAATAATCATCATCCATCATCATCATCATCATCATGGCTAGGCTTCGCGAAC
>VWZD01002783.1:170321-369870 GCA_013396695.1 Sakesphorus luctuosus
AGTGCCACGTCCAGTCTCATCTTAAAAACCTCCAGAGATGGTGAATCCACCACCTCTCTGGGCAGACCATTCCAATGCCTGACCACTCTCTCTGTAAAGAATTTCTTTCTGATATCCAACCTAAACCTCCCCTGGCAGAGCTTAAGCCCATGCCCTCTTGTTCTACTGCTGGTTGCCTGAGAGAAGAGACCAGCCCCCACCTGGCTACAACATCCCTTTAGATAGTTGTAGAGAGTGATAAGGTCTCCCCTGAGCATCTTCTTCTCCAGGCTAAACAACCCCAGGTCCCTCAACCTTTTCTCACAGGACTTGTGCTCAAGTCATAGGATGTCTGAGGCTGGAAGAGAAATCTCAAGGTAATCTCATCCAATCCCCTGATCAACCAAGGCCATCTGGACCCAGTTGCCCAGTACAGTGTCCAGACAGTTTTTGAGTATATCTAAAGACGGAAACTCCACAGTTGTTGGAGAATATTTCAGTAATACAGGCCATGAGATACTGTTAGAAGCCTGTGTGCAGAGGCCAGACCTGGGATAAAGGGGGAAACGGGGCCCCTGTGTTTTAGAACAGTAGCAAGATGAACAGTAAATAATAAGAAAGAATGCAGCCGTTTCCACTAGAAACGGATAAGAGAATATAGTTTTAATAAGATGACCAATCCAGGGGTATGGAGTTGGATATCCACCCTAGTTGTTAGCCAATTAAATTGCTGTACTATTGTTACGTGTGTATGCTATGTAAACAATAAACGAGCAGTGTGCTGACTGTAACTTCTGTGAAGAGTGTGTCCCTGCTCCATTTCGTTGCAGCCCAGAGAAATAAAGAAAAAGACCGACATTCACATAACCCCAGCGTCTTCCCCAGCTACACACAGTCTCTATGGGCAGGTTGTTCCTGTGCTTAGTCACCTTCAGTGACTGGTCCTGTCACTGGGCACTACCAAAACCAGCCAGGCTCAACCTCTCATTAGTTGTTTATATACATTATAAGATCCTTGCTTCTCTTCTCCCTGCTAAACAGTCCAGTTTGCTCAGCCTTTCCTCATATGTGAGACATTCTACTCCTTTAATCAGCTTTTCTTTTATTCTCTATGCTCTTAGAAGCCCTTACTGTTGTCTGTTATATCCGTGGCCAGATTTAATTTGATTTGGGCTTTAACTTTCCTAACTTCATTCTTGCTTCCACCCTTGGTATGCTTCCTTTTTTGTGTTTGAGTTTGAACAAAAGTCAATCCTATTTCCAGACATAGTTTGCATACTTTATGAAGTTGAATAGTTGAACTGCACTTATTTATACCGCAACTGAGTTTAGGATTCTGTGTGTTTGAAACATCACTGCCATCACCAATAAAATATTATGTAGTTTGAAAAAATGTGATAGAAGCATGAACATCTGCAAAGAGCAAGTAAAGTAGTAATTGCCTTCACTGAAGATGCTAAAAGCTGGATTTCTTTTGCATTTTATTTCTGTGTTCCTAAAGCAGCTGATGTGCAGTGTCATTGTTTTAAAGCTGTGTCCACATGAGTTAGGCAGCATGAAATGTGCATATATGAGTTTTGCAAATGTGTTTGTAAAGCAAAATCAACTCTTACAGGCCTGACACCAGCTAATGATATTGAGGTATAGAATTTAATGGAATATGTTTCTTTTTCAATTATTTATGAGTTAATATAACATATAATAATAATAACCACAAAAAAGCCCTGTTTTTAAAGGAATTTTTTAATTTTAAAAATAATTGTTTATAAAATATAATTTTCAATACTATTTGCACTATACTCTTTAAACCTCACTTTTCAATTACCAACATCCACAGTCCACATTATTTGTTAAATATGATTGTTATCCAATGACACAACAGTGTAATTACTTTGAGTCCCTAAGAACAGCTTGGATTGCTTATAAGATCAATTTTTTCCAATCAAGACAAAAAATAAAATTAATAACATGAGAGACAGTTAAGATAGAGATGCATATAGAATATTAACAGAAGAAGTACATGCTAACAAAATTTTCGCAATTAATAGAACCAATTGATCACCAAGAGAAGACAGGGATATAGGACTACTGCTGCAGAGGTATGCCCAGTATTATGAAAGAAAATACAAGCAAAAACCCAAAACCCAAAACAAACCCAAACCAAACACACAAACAATGAAAATGAACCCAAAACTAAACCAGAAAATGCCCAGCCACACTATTTTGCATTACAGAGGTTCTGTCTGTACTTATATGTGCCAATTGAGGTCTGTGAATGAAGACCTACTATAAAGCAAAATGAAGTTTCTACTAGCTAAGGAAAGCCCAGAACTTAATGGAAATTTAAGTCTGATTCACCCAGTTCCTTTTTCCCCTGAGGAACATGATGTGGTTTATTGTTCTTTACTGATCAATACCAAAAGCAACTGAGAGCAAGCACATGAATGGGTTTACCTGTGACATCTCAGGCTGGATCAAGACAAACACAAAATACCAGATACAAACTGCATCCTTCATGCAGACCCTTCTGATTGGTGAATCAAGGACCTTCTGCAGGACTTGAATGTGTGCACATTTAAGGCAATCATGTTTTCCTTATGTCACATATAGGCAAGAATTCCTCCAGTCACAAACCAAACCACAACAGAAATACTGAACATTGAATACAGAAGAGAACTAAAAATTCATGTCTGCAAGACACAAGCTATTTTCTTAACTCCAGGAAATCATCACTTGTGTTGAGTAACACCATTTTAAATATTTATTTCCTTCCTTTTCTTTACTCACTGGAGTTTCTACTTTTTATATTTGAAAAGGGAAGTTTCTTGGAAGTTTTAAGTTTCGTTTAAAGATATCTTTTCAAGTCTATATCAAAAAGAAACAATTAAATCGCTCTACAAAATGGAAGAGGTTTTAGCAATAAATCACTGAGATTAAAAAGCTAAGGGAAAAGACCTTTACTGCTTATTTACATTTTCCTAAAAATCAATCTTTAGATAGCAATGAATCTTTGTCATTATAAGGGTTGGCCAGATGCAGCACATCAAAGAAGATATATTTATACTCCCATCTGAATTTTGTTTTCCAGTCCATGGTTACCTACCACTGCAAACAGCATCTGGATCAGAAATGGGTATAACTCAGCAGTTATTCATTATTAATTTTTAGCAATTACATTTCCAACAATTCTGCTATCTGTGGCATGTGCTGGTTTATAACATATGGCAGTGTCTACCCTCAGTCTGACTTTTAAGTTCATACTGGCATCACCTTGTGTTGAATCCCAATCTACTCATCACAGAGCAGAAATACTCTCTGCTTATCTCTGCTGGAAGCCAATGATACATCAGAAGCTGAATTCAGGCTGTGCTGTTCTAATGTATATATGGTATGAAACATTTGATGATAACGATAAATTATAAACTTTTCCAGAATTAAAAAGCCTTTCCTGAGTTAAAAAAATAATAGATGCTAAATATAAGCCAATTAATAGATGCTCTCAGACTGTGTTCTTGTTTCTTTCTTATTTAATCTATGTTTCTCTGTATGAACTACAGTCCTTCCTTTCCTTCACATATCCTAGCAAAGCACCAGGGTGCTTTGCATCTGCAAAAGCAGAGAAGGCTTGCCAGTTATGTATTATTTCTAATTCTCTCTGACTTTGCTAGTTTTCAAGGAATTTTTTTATATCCAATAAGCAATAAATGTTTAAGGAAGCAAGAAACTATGCACATCTTTGACGCATAATTAATGATTCCCTGGAGAACACATTTAGCCTCATGAAAGGAGTTCAAATCTGAGTGGCCAAACAGATGAGTAATATAAAGCCAATTCTTAGAAACTGGGTATACAAGCAGAAGTGCATGGAAAGGACAGAGTGGAAGAAGTTGGGCTACAGCTCTGCAAACTCCATGTGCAGAATGAGTAGTTAATCACTGCTCCTGTCATTTAAGCAAAGTTTAAAGAAGGTACAGGTAAACCTAAAACAATGAGAATAAGGATTAAACACTCAAAATGGGCATAAATCTGTATTACACTGAGAGAAATAAGGGAAGAAAAGGAAAAGAATAAAGCTTTGGAGTTGACAGAAAAGAAAGAATGTACGAGGACACAAGCTCTAGGTTTAAATATCCCATTGTCCTTCTATTAATTATAGTCATTTTCTTCTCCAGATACATGAAGTTTTTGTATCCTCTGCTGAGTGACTGAAATCAGAACATGAATTGAAATCTTCCACCTAAAGATGCTCATACTGACATTCTGCAGAAAAGACAAAGCTATGAAGTTGAGACAGTGTGAAGAACATGTCAGATGTGTGAATTTTTCATCTTTCACTTGGCTTTTAAAAAATAATAGCTACATTGTCAGGTACAATAAAAGCAAGGGACAGCTTGAAAAACAAGCCCCACATCGGGTCAATAAAACTTTCATAAGGTGTTATCTTTATGACTATTAGGAACTTAGGGATTATTATACTGGGCCAGGTGAATATTTTTTCTCAGCCAATAGCATGTTTCATGTGTTTCAAAAAGAGATAAAAGAAGGCCCATGAGGAAAATTCCTGGCTAACATTTTCCATTAGGGGATGTCTTATAGCCATACCAAGTCATTTAATTCTCATTTTCCACGTAATTGTCTAGTCCTTGTTCAAACTCTGCTATTTTTGACAATGATTTTGATGAGACTCTTGTTCCATGTAAGAAAAATTTAAACATGTTTGAAAAACTTAGATTTCTACTATCTGTAATTTGGCATCTCCTGCTTCTTGAATGGTAGTAGAGAAGAATAATGGGCTGAAATCTAGAGATGGAATTAACTTGCAACTAAAGTAGCAAACTAGGATTTTATATACCTGGCACTCCTGAAGACACTCTTCATGGCCTTTGCTAAGTATTTAAATCCCTCTGAGACTTAATGTTTAAACATCCACATGTTTATTTTATTATCTTTAGCTATCTGTTAATTCTATGATTTTGATGCAATAATTACTCATGGATTCTCTCCATTCACCTCATAAAACTTCCATATTTAACTTTTGTGTTATTCTCTGCGTTTTGTAGAGTAGATGGAAGGCTTTCTAGATAGGGATTCCCTAGTGTAGTATTTGTCTCTGGGGTGAACAATATCACAAACTTAAGGAAAAAATAATTAACTGGTCTTTCAGTGATAGAACCTGAGGAAACAGCATGAAGCCATGTCAGGGAAGGCTTAGGTTCAATGATAGGAACAGGCTCTTGACCCACAGTGGGGCTGAGCACTGGAAGAGGCTCTCCAGGAAAGTGGTCATGACACCAAGCCTGCCAGAGTTCAGGGAGCATTTTGACAATGCTCTCAGACACATGCAGTGAATTTTGGAGCTGACTTGTGCAGGGCCATGAGTGGACTCGATGATCCAACTCAAGATACTCCATGATTCTTAAATCAGTGCAAATGTAGTGATGTCCTGTCTCAGTGAAATGAACTGGTAAAGTCTGCAGAACTTAAAAGTAGCACCTCCTCTAATCTGGATCAAGTGTGTCCTTTCAGGTGATTCCCCAGTTCATGAGCTATGATGAAATAATCAGCGAGCACTCCCTGTGCATCACTCCATTCCATTCATTGCTTTGGAGGTCAGTCTCATATTCCATCCCTCCTTCCAGAACAGAATAGTTTAGCCGCCTTTCACCTTTTCTCATTATAATTACTCTTTTCCAGACATTCCAGAAAGGTACAGCTGGAATAGCCTGAACAATTGCTTCTACTAGTCTCCATTAGTGGAAGCATTGTGTGTGTTTTACAGATGATCGTCTCTTACAGGACTATGCCTTGTTTGTTAGGGCTGTCAAAATTCTGGGAAAATAATTCTTAGCTGGAATCATCCATCAAATGTGTTTTCCCTTCAGTTTAGCAATTTAAGGTTGTTGACATTTGTGGCACTTAAAGAGTACTGTCTGCTTTCATTCTCTCATTAAATAAATGTTTCTGTGTTTGTGATTTATTCTTTATGCATCTGAGTAATGCACATCTAATAATAATATATTGCTTTGATTCCTACTAAATAACATGAAAGGGATTTGTTTGAGTTTTTTATTTTTGATGGGCTTTTTGCTAACTGAAAGGGTTTGAACAAATGAAATGTCTGCCAGAGCCAGGCTAGTGAAGCATGTTTGAGGTGGAATCATTGAGACAGAGAATGAAGATTTATCTTACTGTCGGAACTAAAGGGTGCCTAACTGAAGAATATAGTGATTTAAGAAGTCTTGTTAGGGCAGGTGTACCATCATGTCAGGTGTCAGGAACAGCAAGAGAAGGGCTGTTCTAAGAAGAAAATCAGGGGCCATGGGAATTCTGAGTGAGAGGGCACAGTTCTGAGGCATCTGAAAGGAGCAGGACTGGTGACAATCAGGAGCCATTTAGAGCTGTTGGGAGGAGCTGGGGAAGCCACGTTCCCATGGGAAAGCACCAGTGCATGGTGTCCCATGGAGGAAAAAAGGGGGAAAAAAGTGTTTAGGGAAAGCCCCTGCAGCTGTGGTCAGTTTTGTTGCTGCATGTGATGAAGCAGTTGGAGACATAGTCTGGGGGGCCCAGCAGGGTGGGTTGGGTCCCCTCTCAGTGCTGCCACCTCTTTCTGGCCTCCCCACAGCTAAAGTGGGGCTCAGCACAAACCTGGCTCTGGGGGCCTATGGCAGCATGCTGAGAGACAGTCCCTGGTGTGCTTGCAGCCCTGGGAATATAAACCTTTTGCAATGCCTCATGATTTGGCATGTTATTTGTCCTTCCCCTTTATTTTGATTCAGTTCCTTATCTGAAAAGTTATCTTAAAGATTAACTTAGAGACTGCTTTTCTTTAATTGCGATAATGGTTACAGAGTGCTTGCTGTTTTGATGACAAAAATGCACCAAAACTGGCACTCAACACTAAATATATATGGCTTATGAGAGCATTCTATCAGGCCTGTGAAATACTAACGGTCGCTGACCAAATGGGAACAGCTCCCAGGGACACACTCCACACTCAGTGAGAAGGTGAACCAAGGAGCACTTTATTAAAGATAGAGCCGACCCATAAAGGGTCGGTTAGGGGAAGTACTTGGAACTGAGTGGAAACTTAAAGCGGATTGGGTGATAGTGTGTCAGTAACCACTAAACATCCAAGAAAAGGGTCTTGGAAAGAGGAAGGAAGTCTGAGGGGAGGGATTTGGAACTTGGACCTGCTTGGTCAAGGGCAGAGGCAGAGTGGATAGCTGACAAACTGGATAGTCAATGGGGAAACACTTGTCAAATGACAGGAGAACTGACCAATAGGAACTCAGGGATTGGGGCAGAATGGGTAGAAAGGACAGGCACATTGCTGGTGCACCTGCTGGCAGAGGGGCACAGAGACAGTCCCCTCAGACAGGGCTGCCTCAGTCCAGGAGATCGCCCCAGAGCCTCAGCAGCACAGCGACTCAGCAGGGTCAAGCTGCAGGCAGAACACATGGGAGGGGAGTGAACATGTAGTGTGGAAACTGTGGTGGGGTACAGAACCAAAAGCCCATACAAAATCTTCCACAACATTCAACCATCAAACTTCTGGAGCTTCAATCCACTGTTCATCCCTATTTTCATCAGCTCTGATTCCTCTTGATCCCCACCCATTCACTGCTGACAACATTCTTTCCATTCTTCATACATTATTCATTTTCCCACAAAGTACTCCATAGTCAAGTGTTTATAGGTATTCTTTTGGATGCTTTAAAAACAAAACTGTTTAGAAATCAGGATTAATTTTGCTTAATTAAAGTGTATAACCTAAACCAGTGAAAAAGTTACTTAAGTTTTTTATAGTCTTGATCTACCTTAGAGGAACAGGAACAGAGACAGTTTACATGATTGTAAAGGATATCAAGTGGCCTGTGCTGTCTGCATCTCAGTGTCAGTGTCTGACTCAGCGCTACGCACTGGACAGTGAGCCGGTGTGTTTCATTACCTGGGACAACATCGCTACCTGAACAATTGAATCATTTAATTTTGAGGAGTACACTGTTTTTAAAGTAGCCTTAAAAAGCTAAAACTCTGCTCTGCTTTTCATAAGTCAGGCTCTCTGCAGGCTGCCCTCCATTTCCATGGGAAATTGGAGCAGACCAGATCCAACTCAGAAGCTGTCTCCTCTTCAGGGGAGCCCTGCCTTGGAGTGATGTTTGTCATAGACTGTTTTCTTCCAGCATTGAGCATTTATGAATCTTGGGTTCTTCCTTTCCCTTAAGGGTGAGACATCACAATGGATTTTTTCCCCACATTATTTTCAAGACTATGGAATTAATAAGGAAGGAATTCTTGGGATAGTAGGTTTGTTTTTCCACAGAATAGTGGCCAGGGGTGTAGGGAGTGTGGGCCCTATCCTGTGGGAATCCTCACGGAGGGAGAGATGGAGGCAGGAATGTGGTGAGGTGGAGGGCTCCACGGGGGAGAGCAACAGTCAGCACCACATGGGCTGTGGGTCCCAGACAATGTAGCTGAGGCCTGCTGATATTTCCTGCACAGTTACTAAGGACACCTCATCTCAGAGCAATCCAGTTACACATTCAGGAATGAAGACTATGGGACAAACACCCATACTTGTCTTTTAGTAAAAAAGAAACTTGCCTCTCAACTACAATAACATCTACAGCGCTGCTAACAGCTGTCTGGCTGCTATAGAAAAACTGTGTAATACAGGTCAGGAAGGGTCAGCCAGACCTACTCTCTCTAATAGAACACAGGGTGGCTATAATGACTACAATATAAGTGCTACCCTTGTGGGGTAGAATGACTGCTGTCATGCCTGACCACAGCTGCAGCAACGAAGAAATGAACTCATTGCCTAAAGTGCTAAGCAAATCCCAAATTATTTCATTACTACTTGGGGATAGTATCTCAAATTAATTGCTCACCTTGCAGTTTATTTTGGTTGGTTCCAAGTTGGTTCCAATTAGAAAGAAAAGCCTATCCCACCAAAATAGAAACAGATATCTTAGAAGCCATGAAATACACAAGCATACAAAACTCATATTGGGGGTTACCCTCAATGGAATTCATCTTTTCATTCTGTAAAAGTGGGGATATTTTCTGTGGTTTGGGACATAATCCTGATAAAATCACCAATACACAGACTATTCCGTAGCAAAAGTGTTTTGGCTACAGTGGATTTGAAACACACTCCTCCCGAATCAATCTTTCTGATATTTTGAAAGGCCTCACAGATACAGTAGCCAGGGAGGACACCAGAATAAATATCATCACAAAATCCTGGTCAGTCTTGGCATGAACACTCTTGAATTGAATAAAACTGTATCAGGAAGTTTTATTCTGTCTCATGTTCCAGAAGTGATGGGATTATTGAAGGAATAGGAAATTGAGAGAATACATTACTGAAGTAAAAAAACCTGTACATGATTTCTCACCCAGAAGCTGGAATTCCCCAAAATCAATCCTTCAAAAAAGTAGTATGAATGGGAAGTTAATCAGTCCCATAACATGCACTGTAAATTCCTATGCAGCTGTTTTCCCAGACGGAAATAAATGAGGCAGAAATTTTTACCTGTGGACGGATTTCTCCAGGCACTAGTAAGATATTAGTCAGCAAGTCCACATCTTGCAATTTCCAGTTTGGGCTCTTTTGTAGATTCATGGTTCAATGTATCTTGTTTAGGTTAAATCCTCTTTCATTTAAAGAATATTAAATGTCAAACTTGCAAGGGATTTTAAGTAAGATATTGTCAAGGCTGAGGTTGTAAATCAGATTTTACAATTTAAGCCACAGAAGCCACGTTTGATCAATACCAGTCTATTGCTTCTATGGAGAATGATAATTCGCCATTTCAAGTGGACAGTGTGCATCCGAGCAAACAGTCATGGATCACTTCAACACTTAAAAAAAGGAAGAGACTGGTAGTTTCAGCTGAGAATCTGGTCACACACATCTCTCTACCAGTTCTGCCACAACTTAGGCAGCAACATAATATTTCCAATCAGTAACAAGTCAGTAAAAATATACATAGCTATATATATAAATAGCTAAAATATATAGCTATACAGGCAGAATGACTTTGGTGGACACTTAGCAGAATGCAGAACTAAGAGCATGGCACACTCCTTCTATGAAGGCGTCCCATGCATTGACACCCTGAGACTTCAAGTACACCTATGTAAGTGTGCCAAGAGCATCTGGGATCTTTGCTAACAGAATGTATCTTAAGCAGGAAAAAAAGTATTCCTTCTGTAAGGTATTCACTAACTGGCCACTTCTTTACCAAGCACCAGTTCATTTTTTATGCTCTTGTCAGCCTTCCTGCAATGCCATCCCTTCTGAAGTACTGTACCATGAAGCCAGGGAGTGGTTGTCACTAACTCAGCCATCTCTGTCTATACAAATACCTTTTCTTTTTATATTAATCAAGCCAGAAAATGAGGACAAGTAACTCATACAGCTCTCTAGAGGAAGTAATACAGAAAGTGAATGCAGTCCAGATAGCACTCTACAGGCTGACTTGACCTACAAAATGTTTCTGTAAAGCCCAATAACTTCTTCTGTCATAGGCATAGGATAGTGACTATTGCAGCAACAATTTCTGCCCAAACAGATGATTTCTGCCTCCTGTATCTTTTCCATCTACCCAGAAACAGCCAGACTACTGCTGCTGGTGTGAGGAGGGGGGATGATAGCAGTCACCCTTGTTAGCCTTTTTAACTGCTGCAGTCACTCACACCTGGCTGTCATCTGTCATCTCCCCTGTTCCCTTCCTCCTCATCTTCCCTCTGGCAGAAACTTGGCTTCCCTCAACAGAACCATATTGGTTGTATGTCCTTTCTTGCATTTAAGGGCAAGAAGAAAAGCATTGTTCTTGATGCAAGAGAATAATAGGAAGATTTATGAGCAAGATGGTTGCAAGAAAGGCAGAAAAGAAAGACAGTCTTATGCTGTGGTGCTGTGAAGATGCTGGGACACATCAGGAACTGTCACCTCATTTAGCAGCTGTGTGGATGGCTGTAGGTGAGGACAACAGCAGTTCTGTCAAAAGAGAGAAGGACATAAAGTGCAAATCAGCTGCTCTACTGAAACGACTGAGGTTGTGGGTGAGAAAGCTGAATTTTCTTTAGCCATGTTGCAGAGAGAGGATAAGGTTCTGGGAATATAGGTTTGAAGTCAATTCCTGCCTTTGTAGTTTCTCAAACTGCAGTAGATCACACTGTACAAACTGTGCAAAAGCTGACTCCATAATAATGTAAATAGCACTTATAAATAGGAATGCATTAAAGCCTCTCTAGCTCAGCTGTTACATTTCTTCAACTCCATGAGCTGCTCCTTCTTATGGAGGAATTCCTGTGGGTAGTTCATCTAAGTACAGCATTTATGCAGTGAACTAAACCATTGGTTTAAATCACTGGGGTGCTATGTCATTTATTTTAGAATAGGTTTAAATCAAACTGAAGTTCTATAACCCTAATTAAGAAAAAACAAAAGCTTCTCTATTGCAAATGTGCATTAAAATGTATAATGAGCTAAAGGCAAGTTCAAAAACAGTATTTACATGCTTCCAGTGGAGCCTAAGCAGAAATTATGTTCCTAAAGTATGCGTTGTTAAATTACCTCAAGCGATCTATAAAACCACAGTTTGATGATAAAACAAACAAAACATTTTTCTTAGCCACCAAAGTCTGTAGATTTATGCTGCAAATCTTAAAAAAACAATGGCCCTTGGAGGCACCACAAGTAGTTGTCTAGTCACAACTTTGTTAAAAATACCAGACTGGATAAAAAACCCCAAACCACACCATCCTACACGTTATTGTCACAATGCTTTTCATCCTGAAACACATTAAAACAGGTTTTCCCAGGGCTTCCGTTGTCTAACCATGAAAGACATTTAAGTCTGAAGAAGGTTTTTACCTCTCCCTAGAAAACCTTGTTCTGCAATGTTGTAAGACTGTCACAGCTGCAATACCACTACTTCTATTACATTTCTAACAATTCTATTCCTAAATATCAAAAACTCTACATTTAATCATAGAGGATCATCACAATTTAAAAGTGAGCCATGTAATTTGTGTTGGTCCCAAACTGAAATACAGTATTTTTAAGCAGACCAAATTTATATAGCTGTTTTTTTCAGATTAGTGGGAGAAATAATCAAAAACCTTACTGAACTCAGCGTCCAACATTTGGACTGAGACTCAGATTAAATCACACACGTTTAAGTGTCTCTCTGTAGTTCTCCATGTGTGATTTAGGTGCTTAGGATCTCATTATAGATAAAGAAGGTCCCTTAGTATGATGAGTGGGGCCTATAAAGAAATGTAACTAGCCAAATATATCCAGTTTAGAGAAAATTGAGTTGTTCTCTTACCTTTCTTGACTTTTTAAAGTAAGACTTTGAAATCAGCCACCTACCTAAGGTGGCCTCTGCAAACCAAGACTCCTAATAGTATCTGGAATATCATCACAGGCTTTGGAAGTGTTACGGGGGCCAATGGAAGGCCACAACTTTTGGAGCAGCAGCTGTAGGGATTATCCTAGGACACCTTAAATGTCACAAAATGTCTGTGATTGCCATTTGAAACAGCCTATCAATAGTGTAAAAGATCTAATGCAATTTATGTCTGTGTTCCTAATGTTTTCCTGGACTCCTAATTTATTCTGTGATCATTTAGTTAGGAGTTGGGATTTTAAGAATCTGTGAGTGAGAGAATATGCAGAAGTACAAAACACGATTTTTAAAGAAGGAAGTATATTTTCCAAATATTTTCCAAGGAGTTTGATATAAATATTTTAATTGCTCCATAGCATGAAGATCATATAGAGCAATGATAAACCTAAGTGTGAATTTTTCTCATGTGGAGTTTGCCACTGTACATTGGTTTAATGCAATTGGTTGCACATATCTACAGTTTCCTGCAGTTGTTTATAGGACTAAGTGTTCCATCTTCTCACACCATTTACATCTTGATAAAATTATTCTAACTTAGAGTTTTTTAAAGGCTTAAATTGAAAATTGGAACATATAGGGTAAAGTCATTTTGCTACAGGGATAAAATAAAAATGTGCATGATTTATTTAGCCTTATTTGGAAAGTTACCTAATCCAGTGGATAGAGGAATATGTTGTTAATTCAGGAAAACAGGAAATCAAAGGATGAACTTTCCAAGTACAAAAGCCCAGAAGAATGCAATTCCTCCTTGGAAGAGCTGCTTTAAAGAGATTTACTATTTCATTTTTGAAAGACTTGAAGCTACGCATTTCCCCTTGGAAAGGTTTGTGACCTTTAAGTTAGATTCTGTCATCTGCTGGCCAAGATTCAAGGATATGTAAATAGTTTAGTCTTGATATCACTACCATCTAAAGTCTTTATTATTTGTTGTAGATTTACTTCTCTACATAATAACTCTTCTCTGATGTCCTTTGCTTATAAAGTGAATTTGCTAGCATTGTGTTTTTGTATGGCAGGAATAGAGGAAATGTTCAAATTTTTTAAAACCTTTATCTAAATAAATCTTTATTTAAATTAAAGCAATCAGAAGTAGTTTTAAGGGATTTCAGTCAAAAATGGTAATTAAGGCAAATGATTCTCCAACACTTGGGAATAACTTTTTGTGAATAACTTGGTAACACTTGGGAATAACTTTGCTTTTGTGTCTGATATAATGTCTTCTTGCCTTGTGACAACAATAAGACATGCCTGTGTGTTGCCGCAGCCTAGGTGAGAACGTGAGATAATTTCTCCAGTGATGGCTCAATTCACATTGATATAACTTTAGCTACTAAATCTGTACCAGGACTCTTACACTTGGTCCATGCAGAGTTCACAACAGTGAAGACCCTGATGACTGGGAATGGGCACAGGTAAGAACCTCTCATATAAGAAGGCTTCACTCTGGGCCAGCAATTTTGATTTTAAGTGCTGTCATTTTTTAAGATTACAGTTTTCTCTGAAGTTATGATATTGGTGATAAGTGTAAAATTTAACACAGTCTTTTAGCTATTTGCTTTGCCTCTCCTGCTGCAAAAGCTGAACCACTAACTGCATAGTGAAAGGAGTTTCCAATTGAACATTGGGTTCATGTGTGACTGTGGAGGTTCATGCTGGGATTCCAGAGAGAGTTCATGATGCCTGCTGCTCAGTGACATTGAACAGTGCAGGCAGAAAGGTCACAAGAGCTGAAAATCTTTGCACTGTGTAACTTAAGTTTTTCCTCCACAACATGGCTTCATGGTACAAGATATAGACAGCTGAACCACATTGAGTACCAGAAGCATTGTGGCTGCAGAAATCAAGTAGTTTGCCCTAATTCATGACTATGCTAGCAGACACTCATCCATACTTACTACCAAGTATCAGCACTGACATCTGTGAGAACACTCATTTCCATCTACTAGTTGCATATTGATGCAAAGATGAAGGAGAAAGAAGCAGAGTTTTTATTTGAAATGAAAAGAAATTTGCTAAGCATATATTTTAAGAGGAATTATAATATTTTATGCATATTTTTAATGAATTTCAATATGAGAAGAAAGGAGGACTACATTTTCATAAAGTACTGTGACAAGAACAATAACAGTGAAATCACTCCTCATAAATGAACTCACCTGTCAATGGGCCAGATTATGAGCTCAATTACATTGATATGAATCTGTAATACCTCCACAGAAAGCAATTAATCTTCTTATTATTCTCACCATTTTAATTGCAAATACAATCTGCTGTGACATGCCCAAGCATCTGAATGTGATCACCTTCAAGGTCTTAGAAAGACCTTGAAAACATCAATGCTGCTCTAAGCTGCTTATCTTATTTGTATCAGTGACCCTAAGCCAATCACAAATAACTAAAAAATTCTGAGAACAAAGGTGAAGGCATCAGAATGACAAAAGGTGGTTCTGTCTATTCTCCCAAATTAATATAATGGTATAGGCATATACAGGCAGATAATAACCTTTTATAGTTACTTATGGAAGATTTTCTTATGGAATTATTTGCATAGCAGAAAGTTTCTGGCACTGAGCTTCCCTGACAGTGCTTATCGAGGAAGGTCAGTGAGGACTGTGGAAGGTTCAGCTGACAAAGTAAGGGAAGAGTACCTTAGAATGTCACCATTAAGCAACATGGTAAATATTGTTTCAGAACAATTGACAAGGATGCTAAAAAACATGGAAGCCAGCTGAAAATTGCTGTAGGAAAATGAGTCACGCAATGAGCTGTTTGGGTATATATATAGGAATGTATGTATTATCATTTAAGAGACACATTAGAGTAAATCATAGGACTGGAATATTTACACAAAAATAAAATAATCTGAGGGAAATCTAAGATATATTTTCTATATATTAAAAGAATTTCTACTTGCTCTCATTTCTGAAGAAGTGGTGGTAAAAGGTAACAGATACAGAATACATCGGAAAAAAATATAAAAGGAGAAAAATAGATGTATGTGGCATGCTGCTGATTGACTAGTAAGAGGGAAATATTGAACAGTTGTAAACAATTACAAAAAAAGGTATAAACAGTGGCAATGAAGAACCTGAATTAGATATATTTATAAAAATAATATGGCAGAACACAGAAATATGTCATTAAAAATTTATTAAGACCAACCTTTTCTTTAGAAGATGAAAGAAGTTATTGAAGAGCCATTCTTGATTTAATTCTGACAGGCAGAGAAGAGATGCTTAAGTATTTGGTATGAAAGGATGAGATAAAGTCACTATGAGCTGAATAAAAAATATTCTCACACCACAGTTAGTGATTCATTGCTAGGCTATGCAGATATTTCAGGTACTGTCCTGTATACCTATATGGTGATTCCTAATCAGTTCAGTATTTCCTGTAATTATGTAAGTGAATAGAAAATAGATTAATTGATTTTTAAATTGTTTTAATAATTTTTGGCTTTACCTTCCAGAGTCTGCATCTGCTGTCTGTTGAGGTTTGCTGTCTCATATCAGTCTTCTGATGATTGCCTCTCAGGAGGTCCAGAATCCCTAACCCGCTGTTCCCAAACCAGAAGACATCATCCAAATGCAAAGATGTAATCTACAGATTTACATGTATTTAGTATACTTTTTATCCCTTTTAATATCCTTTTCTTTTTAGTTATCTCCTTCAGTCAGGCAACATGCACTTTTTAGTTGATTACTTTATCTTAAATTTATATGGAAACTTTGTTCCTAGCTGCACTGTAATTCAAGTTTCACATCTTAAAATGCTGTGGCTGGGAAAATATTTTATCCTTGATAAAATCTAAAGGTGTCCTGTGCAGATTTTCCATAATTCTTTGATGGGTTGCAGACATTGGTATGTTGTCTATGTGGTTGCTACCAACGTTTGCCATCTGCCTGCTGAAACAGTCAACCATCTTTCTGGCCTGCACAGCTTTGCTTTAGACAGTGTGCTACTGGGTTTTTTTGTTTGTTTTTTTTTCTTAATTTGATGTGAGACCAACACGTATCAGTCACTTCCCTTGACATCCCCAGTGGCTTCTCATTCCAGAATAATCATCCAGCTGAGACAGACCCATCAGGGTGGCAGGTAGGTGGCTGACGCAGGTTCTTGGCATACACATGTAAGATAAGGAAGTAGAGACTGATTAAAGTTATGCTTCGTTTGCAACACCATATTCTTAAATTGGTACTACATAGTCTTAAAATGCGCAGTATCAGAAGCATCATGTAAGTGTTGATCTCCTAGCTGACACCTACCTGGAAAGTATTTTTTCCAACTAATTCCGACAACATTATTCATTCTCTGCCATTGCTTTCAACTTTCCATTTCACTCACTGATTAGCTCAGTAATATTATCAGTTTCCTTTCTAATCTGTGAAGCACTGATGAATTCAAGCTGGGCCAGAAGGGAGGTCACAGGCAACCTGCAAGGCAGCTCTAAAATTGAAAATGATCTTGAGAAACTGGGGAAATAAGATGAAATCTAAGAAGATGAAATTCAATAATGAGAAGTAAAAGGCATTGTACCCCAGAAGAAGAAATCGTATGTGTAACTACAAAATGAGGAACAGGTCACAAGGCACCAATGCACCAACTGAGACCTGGGAATGATAGTAAATTCTGAAGAGAACCAAAGTCAACAGAGAGATAATAATTCAAAACTGGTGAATCTCATTCTGAGATTCATTAAGATGATGTGAGAGGTAAAATGTGGGAAATAATGATTAAAGTTCACCTACCACTGTTGCATTGTAAAATTTTAAGCACTGTAGTGGAAGATAGACATAGCCCTGAAAGTTTGAAGGAGAAACAATAAGAGAAAAAAAATATGATATATGAATTATAGAAAAGATAGAAAAAAATTTATTCCTTTTGTCTACAGAAGGGAAGATAGAGGAGACAGGTTGGCTATTTTCAATATGTTAAATGGTATTATAAAAAAGGTGATGATTAATTGCTTTCTACATTCACAGGGGATAAGGGGAAAACAAATTAGTTTAACTTGCAAAAGTGTAATAAAAATCACACTCAGATTACGAAGTAAAGCACTGGAGTAGAGTATCCAAGGAAGCTGTAAAATCCACCCCACTGGATATTTTTAAGGAAACGTTTTCAGAAAAGCATCTGAAAGAAAAGGTGAAGATATAGCTATCTTGTCTCATATGTAGGGGACAGATTAAAATATGATCTCTCGAGATCCTGTCAAGATTTATGTTTCCATGGGTTTTAGATATTTGAGGATAGAAGCAATAGTATTTGAAAATAACTAGCAAAGTCATAGGGGTGATAAGGATGAGAAAAACATTGAAACTTGAAAAAGAAATCTGAATGCACAAATCCATTGAAGAATAATATATTAAATTAGATCCACAGCACATATTTTTAAAATGCTTCAGGGATACTGAAAGGATATGGGTACCCTTGTTTTATAGCACAACTCTCTATTCCAAGTAGAAATAAACACTGATTTTGTTTTAGTTTTGTTTTAAATAGGGCATTTCTAGGATTTTGAGAGCACATTTGTCTTCCTGGTGTGTTTCAGCTCACTAATTTTAGCCTCCAGCAACTTCAATATTTATGCCTGAGTTTATCATCCCAGCTACCTTTTGTAGTCCCTAAAAGGAAATACACAAAACAATGCATGATTCATCTGATCAGTTTAGAAACCTGGTTTAGAATGAGATTAGGTGTGCTGTGCAAATGCCTAATTTCCTCCAGAAGCTGTAAAGAAAAGTCTAGGCTTAATTCTACCCACTATCTCAAGTACCTTGGTACCCATCATCTCACCATCATTCTTCAGACACCAAAAAAAAGCTGACCATGAAACAGACTTTCACCACTGATTAGTCACAATTCCAGATTTATTCTGAGAGAGGAAATTCTCTATCCTTTTTTTTTATCCTTCAATATAAGAAAAGGTGACCCAAATACTGGACTCATGTTCATAGGTTTAAGAACCCATAACTTCTTCATTCATTACAGGCCTCTCTACCCTAGTTGTCATACATAGAAAATAACAACAATACTTCCCAGATGTCTCAAATGGCTTAACTGACTATTATTTGGGTTAAAGTTTGATGTTTTCTAATAAGAATCACTCTGCACACTAGGAGATCCAGAAAATGCTGCTCCTTGCACAAGCAGGTAAATTGATATTTGTGCCTGTCATGCAGACTTGTTATGTTTCACTTGCTGTTTCATCTGTTCAATTTTCTTGCACCCATTTCAGTTTCCAGAGAACAACTTTTTAATTTCCGCTTCCTTTCCCAGTTCATCCTTATAACTAGAAAATTGTCTTAAATAAAAGGTGCCACTTTCTAAGTACTGCTGATAAATTTACAGTCTCATATCCCATTCACCTGGACAACCAGATATTCAACTCCATGTTGTTACAGGAAGACAACAATGTTCTTCTTTTGTGAATTCTTAATATTACCTGAAGAAGATGCAGAACTTAATTTAGGCTAAACCTTAAAAATTACCATTGCCAGCTCATGCAACAGATTGACAATCTCTTTCTATAGGCAACTGTCTTAAATGACCTGTTCATACAGGTATAAAAGTAGAACATTATTGAGTCCAGTTTTTCTACCTATGTCAACATGCAGAAATTAACCTCTACTCACAAACATCAGCTGGAAAAGCGAAGATACTTCTCCCTCGTTCTCTCTCCAACTATAGGAGTACCAGCTTAATGGAAAAGAGGTTTGGACAAGAACAAGAGAAAGAAACAAGATTTTATTTCCAGTACAGAAATACTGAGTGGCATTCAGCCACTTAGAGTTTTCTCTGGTTAATATTTAGAAATGCAGAAATGAGACATGGACCAAAATCCCTGCAAGGTGCCAAAATCCCTGATGCCCTGGAATATGTACATGCAGGCTGGAGTGATCTTACCAGAAAGAAGAGGACAGAGGTATGTGCATGTATGCTTCATACATAGCGGTGTTTTGGACATCTGTGTGGAAAACAGCTTTCTCAAAAGTTCAGTATGGTCTCATTGCAAAGAGAAAAAGATGTGCACACTGGTTTTCTCACAGGAGTTGTGTGAAGCTCCTACTTATAGACCCTCTGCTGTTCTGCATATTGGAAGAGGTGAAAATCGGTCTTTAAGGTCTGACTATGTGATTTTCAATACTTGTCCATTAAAAATTATCTTTATGACAACATTATTAGTCAACTTAGGCATCAGTCAACTGTTAGAATATTGTATAAGGAGACTGCAATGACATTGAAAGCTGAACAGCGGGGATGGGATGAGCCATAACAAAGTGAAAAGCAAGGTTATGTATTTAGGCTTACAGAAAAAGCCATGTGTTTATAAACTGGAAATAACAGTGAGAGTGAAAGCAATCAGAGGATCAGCTGGAAACAGGTTGACTACGGGCTACCAGCATGTTGCATCCTTAAATATGACAGATTTGATTCTGAGACAACACAGATGAGATAATTCCTGCTTTCCTAGACAGCATTCAATGAGAATTTAGTGCACAATTCTGGAGAAAAAAAAAGGATTATTTAAATTAAAAATATTATATTACCACAGGAGCTGTTAGATATAATCTGACCTTAATTACATTTAAATAGGAAATTGGAAGAAATATTACTACTATTTTTGATGAGTTTCTCAATATTAGTAAAAGGGCTGGCAGAGTCATTAGCTCTAAACTGGGAAGATTATGGCCTGTCAGTGATGTGAGAAAAATGGATATAATGATAATTTTTTTTTCTATCATGCTAAAGGAGTTTTTCATATTGGAGGCAACATAATGTAAGTGATAGCAGAGAGAACTTCTGGATTCCTCGTGCTATCACAGAAATCTTCAGTGAAAATTTCTGACTATTGTTGACCAGAATCTACACCAAATAATGTTTTTTACTATATATTCTTCTGAAAGTCTTTATCTTTCCTCTCTTTTTAAAAGCCAGATCTCATCTCCAAACATCAGCCCTATGCTCATGACTCCTCTCATGTAGCTGTTGAATTAGGATCTGCATTCCTCTGTCTATGGGCTAATTTTTTTAATGCATATAAAATCCATTAAGAAAGCAATTAGTAAAGATTTTCAAGAAGGGAATATGGCTTTGACATGAAGATATCCCATGTGCTAATTAGCTCAAGTTTCAGCAAATAAAACTGAGAAATTTTTAGGTGCTTTTTTCTTTAATGTGATCATTGGAGTAGCAGGAAAGTAAGATTAGCAAAGCTTTCTCGTTTATTATGTTCATTCTCTGATGTCAGGTAATTATATCTGAGTTAATCTTTTAGTTAATTATAAGTCAAGTGATGAAGAAATGCAAAAGCACTATCATATCATCCTAGTAAGAATGTTGCTTTTTCAGAGGGAAAGAAAATGGATATTTTATTCCCTCTTAACCTCATTTTTGAACAGTCACTGACATCTTACTGAATAGGAAGAAACTTTAAAAAATTGTCCTTGATATTAACTTCAATATTTGTGCTTCTAGGATGTGAAAAAATTTCATACATATTCCAAGATATAAACATTTAATGGCTAAAGCTGTCACCTTGAATAAGAATTACACAGAACTGTGTTTGTCTATCTGCAGCTTGAAGTGCTTAAACATGTTTACATGTAAAATAATCCCCTCTTTTAGCACATTATTGCCACTGTGCAGCAAGATGCATTGAAAGGATTTCACATATAATAACAGGTTTTCCAACGTTTATATACCTTATTTGTATGCATTAAGAAAGCCTGTTTCTCTTTCCAGTGCTAGTGAAATTGTACTATTACTTACTTTGGATAAATTTTATGTTCACATGTTAGGCCCCACTAACAGAGTACTTTTCTGATAACACTATTATGTTATGTCCAAAAAGCTGCTGAGACTGTTTTTCATCTGATTTAACTTATTAATCATAGATCAAATTCTGCAGTTTCTTCAAAACAATTCAGTATTTGCTTATGCACAAATTCAGCCATTCACAAGCATCGTGAATTTAAAGAAATCCATTTTTTAAAATGTTCATTTTGTTCATCTTTTAGAGATGGGTAATTTATCTTTCCAAGTATTATCAAGTGTTGTTCATTATAGAGTGTTGTTTTGAGTAGAGCCGGCAACATGCCAACTGCCCAACACAGAGTCAGAGTCTCTCTCCCTCCCTGCTGAGAAAAGAGAGGAATAGAAAAAAAAAAACCTTCAAAACAATTTAAACTTAAAACTAACTATATATATTTATACAGGAAAGAGAAAATCAAAAGAAAACCTACAATATAACATACACTTACACAAGTTAGATATAACAACAATTTTCTACCTGCCACCAAAACCAGATTCCATTACTCTACATCTGTAAGCACCTTGAAAGACAGCTAACAAAGAACAGAAAAAGTAACAACAAAATGTTTCTACTTCTCTGAACCCAAACGTAATGCAAAGTAGTGGCAGCCACAGCAAGGCCCATTTCAGCAGAGCAGCTGCAACGTGTCCTGCCTCTACTGCAGACATGCTGGAACTGAGTGAACACCTCCTACTCTTGTATTCATATCTCAGGATTGCGTTATCTGGTATGAAATATTTCTTTGGTTACTTTAGTCAGGTGATACCTGTCTCTCCTAATCTACATAGATTCTTTGAGCCTGCCAATTTGAGGCCTAGCTGAAACGACCACAAGTGTTCCGTTTTTTAGACATCAGTCCTGGCTCTGAAGGTGTGCTTTAACAATCTTAATTTTTCAGATGCAGCCTGAATAGCTGAAAAATGTCCAGTTTGATAATTTGTGTTACCCATTATTGAGATATACAATGCTGTGGTTAATAAGTGAAGGAACTGGCTTTAGTAACATCAGAGATCCATCCCACACTTACGCCTCCTTAGTAATATGCATAAAGGTGGGATTAAGGTCTTATAAATTACAGACTACGTTCTTATTCATTCATTACAGTTGGACAAAAATACATTAGGAAAAAAAACCTGTCAAAACAGTCTGTTTTATAGGTTTATGTCAATATTTTTGCCCTTTTTGATGTAGACTAAAATTGGAGTGTCTGGCAGTGTCAATATTTTAATGTGAAATGCACATATTTATTTTTTCTCAATTAATTTTCTATCATAATTGTTTCATTTTGAAAAAAATCAAACTTTTCAATGTTTTTACATTCAAATCCTCGAAACAGACATTTTCCCTGACTTTGTTTCGTCAGTATTTTTAAACTTTATTCTCTTTTAGAAAGAGATCAATTTTGAAACTATTTAAGAATTATAGTTAAAATGAAATTATATTTAAAATGAAATTTCTTTTATCTCTCAAACATGAACAGTTGCTAATGAAACATGATAGTGAGGTCAGGAATTGGTATTTTTTCTACTTCCTAGGCAGGATATTGGTGCACAGTGAAATTATCACTGTGTCAATGCAGGAAGGTGGATACTTATGAAGGATACTGTTGGAGTTCTTGGGAATAGGAACTGGGAGACTGGTGAGTAGGTAACTTAGCCTGCTTTTATAAAACTAGCTGTAGGTAGATACGAGATTTTCAGTTTATATTTTAGCTCTCATGGATCATACAATCCAAACAGCTGTATACATGCAATGCTATAATACTGTGAACTAAGACAAAGGCAGTTACTGCAGCCGGATCTGGGGGCCCCAACAAAAGAAGGACCTGTTTCAGCAAGTCTGGAGGAGGGATATGAAGGCTCCCAAAGGACTGGAGCACCTTTGCTGTGAAGACAGGCTGAGAGATCTGGGGCTCAGCCTGGAGAAGAGAAGGCTTTGGGGACACTTTAGAGAACCTTTCAGTACCTAAAGGGGCTACAAGAGATCTGAAGTGGGACTTTTTTCAAGGGCATGTAGTGATAGAATAAGGAGAAATGGCTTTAACTTGAAAGAACGTAGGTTCGTTTTAGATATAAGGAAGGAACCCAAGACATTCTATGCCTCTATGATTCCATGTTTCTATGTTTATTTTACATTAGCTCTATATTAGGCAGGCACCTATATCCTAGCAAAGAAGGCTACGTATTACCTTGGCACCAGGTTTTAGTTAATACCAAACCAGAGTTGCCCAGGCTATGTATTACCTAGGCACCAGGTTTTAGTTAACACCAAACCAGAGCTGCCTCAGAGAAGGAGTGGAAGAGATGGCGTGTGCCTGACCTGTTTCTATAAGCATATTTAATTGATTTTATTCAGTCATCAGGTCTTTCAAGAAAGAACTATGACCTTGGCATTGTTTAGCATTCACTTAATATTTTAGAAGTAATATAATCTTAAGTATATATGGCATTTATAGGGCATTAATTTTACTCATCTGCTATTTGTACATGTAGCATTCTCGGGAATATTTCCATTTCTTCTGCATTCTCCAATTAAAGAAACAGCAAGATGGGCAAATAGCATCATTAACAGTAAAAAAGAAAAACTATTCTCTTTTTAGAATAAAAGCTAAAGCATTTGAAAAACAAGAACCTCTCTTGTAAACGACTGGTTGTAAACTTCTGAACACATTGTGCTGGGACCTCACAGGTAGAAATGGAACTGCTCCAGGCCTCTTGAAAACAGTTCTACAGTTCTTTTATGTTACTTTTCTCCCTCTTCATCTTTTCTTGTGTGTGTGCTTGTGATGCCTGACTCCTAGTTCAATAACAACTCCTTTGCTGCTCAAGAGTTGCAAATACGAGCACAGTAGATACAGCAACCCGGTGTGCAACAGAGAAAAATGCCGTCAATTATTAATGAGAGAATAGGACGTGGAACCACTAAATCCAGTCTGAAGTTGATTACAGAGCTGTCAGTCATCTGCAGGGCAATGTAATGAAGCAGAGAAACTCAGCAGTCAGGATATGCATGAAAGTCATTTCCTATCACTTCTGTACATTTTTTTATGGACTATAAAACTGACAATTGGATTATTGAAAGGAAAAACTGATGAAATATGTCTGTTTTGAATGGGAATGTATCTCAGTAATACAGCCCACACACACTCTGTCCTATTTTTATCCAGACTCCAGGAAATAAGTTATTCAAATGTATTTAAATGAGCTTTCTACCCTACCAATATAGTTTCATACTGCCTCATCTGTTGTGTCATGAACATAAACCACCATAGATTAAATTTATATGTAATTATTTTGTTCCTCATATATCCTTTCTTTGTCCCTAAAATGGCTGTCTTGTTACTTTAAAATCTTATATTGTTCTTCACCTGAAGCAGAATTCCGATCAGTTTCTCAAGGCCATTTTTAATAACAAGTAAGCCTAGTTTCTGGAAAATTTTTGGTTTAGAAAAACAAAAAAAGTACTCAGTTCTAAGTTTCATGTGTTCATTTTCTTTCTTGGTTTTTTTTTCTAGATGATCTAATAAAAGCTTCAAATTTCTTATGAATTCTTATTGAATTTATTTAACATAATTAGTTTTGCAAGCCGATGACTCAAGAAGTGCAAAGTTGCATGGCTCTTTTGTCTTCCTGGAGCAAGTGACCCATGTCTATATCCTAGTAACACACCAGAATAGGTCTGTTTGGAACTGTCATCTACCATGCAGAGTCTTCTAAAGAACTGAGAGTATTTCTGAGAGTATTTTGTGTTTCTGCTATTATTTTAGTTTTTTAAGAAAGGAAAATTTACTCAGGCTTGAACTTACAATCTTAAAATGCAGTGGGCAAAATTCTGTATCATGTCAAGTATATTGTAATTTTATTACTGATTTTAATAAGTTCAATATTAGCCAGAACAAAGACTATCTACTGAGCAGAACTATAAGCTCAGAATTATATGTTTGGAAGTGCAGCTCACCTCACACTGAGGTTCTACTCTGCTGAACACTACTGCAATAACCTAAGGGTCAGTGGTTGGCAGAGGCATCTTACAACCAACATACTTGGTATAAATGTATAAACTCCTTCCCAGATTTATGGATTCAGCAAGCACTTACTGCTCCTGATGTTTTTCTTTAGCAGTTATGGTTAATACAAAAGTGGACCAAGTGAGTAAGTGAGTAGTTCAAGTTATGTTTGTAATATGCATTTGTTTCTGTGGGTGCAGAAGGCAGACGGCACCACCTCACTGAATGCATCCAGTCACCAAAAGTAAGCACATTTCCAGCTACAACAGTGGCCTCCACCTACTTATGCTGTCAGTAAATTTGATCCTAAGTTCCATCTATGCACAAGCATAGGTGGCTATGGGTGCAAAAGTCTGCATACCAATGGTGAGGCACTCTTCAAGAAATATGAGTCTTAATAACTGAAAGGCTTTAAGTCTTCTACATGTAGATAAGTAAACTTATCTAAGCTCTTAGACCATAATTCTACCTGCCTGGTGCTTTTGTTATCCAGGTGGGCACAAAGAGCATGTCTCTTGCTGTCTTTACTGCCTGTACTTCTGTGATCTAAAACACTGTAACTACAAATAATGAAGATACTGTGGCCTAATAGCTGGCAGATGAGCAGGTCATACAGATCAGCAAGCTATGACATGGAACACATGGTATCCAATGCTAAGGTGAGAGGTATTAGGTTCTTTAGCTGGCTAAAGGGAAGATGCAGACAAGACCAAACCCTTCTTGCTGGTGGACAGTAAAAGAACAGGAGGACCTTTATTATCACATAGGAAATTCCTTTTAGGTATCAGGAGAAAGGTTTTCACCAAGAGAGTGGCCAAAGAGAGGAAAGAGGACCCTTTTAGAGCAAGACCCTCATCAAGGAGCTTCTGACCTTGCAGGTACTCTAGATTCTCCTGAGGAACCGGATCAAACTTTGAAGCTAGCACAAAACTGAGCAGGGTTTTGGAACACATGTCCTCCTGGTATCCTTTTCAAATAAATTATTCTGTGATTGTGTTATTTCATATTTCCATATTTTTCCACATTTCCCATGTTAATACAATATATGCTGGTCCAGTGTTTTGAGATCTCCACTTCATTGATCACAGTTCCCTCTTTGGAAGGACAGTATGATCATCCCTCTGCTGTGCGATCTTCCTTCTGAACGAAACACTCACAGGACAGGGCCATGTTTCTTCACAGGAGCCATATCAGCTGTTGGTGTGTCCCCTGGTATGAGCTACAAATATGAGACCTGTAGGAGAGGATAATCTTCCCAGTGTACCTTCATGGCACTTCTCCTTGATTTAAGTTATCCTTGACATATGACTCAAGCATTTAGCCTAGGCTATGTATAGGGAGTGCATATTGGAAATTTGAGAACCTTAGAACCGGAATTACTCTGTAAGAGGATAAGGAAAAGATAGAATTGGTATCCAGCAGCCTTCACTTGCCTTTGACTGACTCTAGTGGGCACACTTAGGATATTACATTCCTTAGAGGCAGTTCGTGTTGTGTTTTGTAGAGTCCACTAATGTGGGTTTTGTCTCTCAGGCTAATAAGGCTGGAGGGAAAATCTTTGGTAAAGGAAGTGGGAAAAGCAAGTGTGAGAGAGCCAAAGCACTGTGTTGGAATCACTGACTGTGGCAGCTAGAGAAATCCAATGCTAACTTATGTTGCTCTCTGGGAATAACCTACAGCTCATGCATTATGAAATAGAGAATATGTCAGCTGGAAACAGCAGAGAGAGTGGAAATAAGTGACTCAGGACAGGAAGGAGACCATGGAGTAAATCTGAAAAAAACCTCAGGGGGAAAAATGATCAGGAGTCCATGTTTAAGCTTGATGGATATTTTATGAAGTAGAAGAAACAAAATGCTTGTTCAAAGTGCCTGTACATATAGCTTAATACCTTGAGCTGAGTATGCAGATCTATGAAACAGCCTGTAAAAGCCAGATAGAAAACACTGGCAATTTTTCAAATGTGTGGAGGTAAAGTAGGAAAAAGCACTGGAAATTCAGGCTCTGAATTAAATACTCCAAAAGCTAAAACAAGTACTAACTTTCTCATGCTGTTGCATTTACAAAAGAAACACATCTAACATCAGTATACTGATGGCTTCCAGGGGCACAACAGGTGTGAGGAGCCAGAGTTATGACTCCTTCTTCTCTGTACAGTCCATATGTTTTACTCCTAGATAAGCACATTTCTCTTTTTTACAGGGCACTGTGGGTGGAAGATGCCCAGCTTGGTCCTGGCATGTGGTGTGAGAGCAATGTCCAGAGCACAGTCCTGGAGGGTGGTTTTGAGGCTGGATTATTTCTCAGTGTAACCTTTTGATATATCTGGAGTCAGAACCACCAAGGTGTTGGCTTGGACAAGCAACCGCCTTGAACATGACTGGATGAGACATCTTGGATCAGACCAAATGGCAGAGGGCTTCTACAAGCAGCAGCAAATGCATTACCTGTTTGCCAATAAGGACTCGTTAGGTTCTCAAAAAGCCTGGTCATTTGTATCAATTTTCTGACATTATGATCATATTCATCATTATGGTAGAAGTGTGAAGACAGATGACACCCAATTCGACTGTTTGGTACAAATAGGCAATGATGTCTTCTGTGACACTTGCCAGTAAAAAAGCTAACGTGACAACATTTTTAAGGAAATTTGAAGCATTGCAACAAGAATGAGTCAGTATTTTATGGAATAAATGCACAGGGTTTTTGAAAATTTACTTGGAGGCAGAAATCTGGTGTTATTGGCATTAGAACATGAGTTAAAGTTCTCTGTCTGTAGTCAAGACAGACTGTCAAGTCTTTGTACAGTAAGCATAAGACTCGTACTTTTCACTGGACCTTCCTTTACTCCAGCTGATTGGCACACAAGCAATATTTAATTAGAGTCTTCTATGCAGAGGAATTGCTGCAAAGTGAAACTGATAAAGCATAGACCAAACCCCCAGTCCAACCCATTCTGAGGCATCTTTTACAAATATATTCTAGAAAAGAAATTATCCCAGAAGTGTTAGTAGGGGAATTTTCTGGGATTTTTTGCTCCACACTAAAAACCTTCACTTCTTCAAATGACAGCCCTTCACAAAGCACCTTACAAAAACTCTCAAGATATCTGTTTTTCATTTCAAATTGCTTATGTAGGAATTTTATCTTGTTAAAAGTCAATGGAAAAATACTTCAAAAGTAGAAGAAAAAGTACCTTATATGGTAGAATTATAACCTGTATTATTTTTTTAAAAGTGAGGTTATGAGCAATTTTTGAAGCAGTTGTAGTTTTTATGGTCTATGGACTAGAAAAATGTTTAAATATTGAAATTATGATAAAAAACTTTTGAAGAACACCTCTAAAAATGAATAATATTGGAAAAAACAGGACCAAAGTAGAAATGCATTTGGAGAACAGCTCTGTTTTATGAAATTTATGAATCTATATACTGAAAAATACTGACTTTGCTTGAAACCAGTCAGTAATTGCTTAGTAATGCACCTGGTGAGGCTCCTATCCAGCTTTTAAGGTGACATGGCAACTTCTGCAACTGTGGCTATATTTCTGTGAACATCAGTAAAAACTTCTGGTATAGTCTTTATTTGTAGAAGCTTAAGATAAGAGTGTATATTATAGTCCTTTTGTAAACATTTCAGGGTGACATTCCTGCACCAATGAGTAACTGGGAGGTGGTAGGAGGGATCCTTGTCATCATTCTGTGTTAAGAAGCAGGCACTATGCTCAAGTGGAGGTGATGTTACTGCTGTAGGATACTTTTTATAAACTCCTTGTGATGTGACCTGCATATTCCCACAGCCTCTGGTGAGAATGAGCATTCATGTTTACAACATGACCTGTTTCTCTCAGGCTTTTTAGTTTATCGAGGAGCTTGTTAAGATCACCAGCTGACTATACTATAACCCGCTGTCTCTTCTTCTAGAGCACTTATACAATGCAGTACTGTTAACACAGGGTGAGACAGAGTAAGCACAATGTGGAGAAATGTAAAGCCTGTTAAAAAGAATAATTTTGGAACATATAAAAATAGAGCATTGAAAGAGCTATGACAAAGCCATGTACTGAGTTCTTTTCAAATATTTCTCTAGGAAATTTCCCATATATACATATAATATTATTATAATCATTATAAAAGACAATAAACTTCCATTTTAATATTTCAAATTTGTATAAAAGTTCTCTTCATGCATTATGTACAAAAGCATTTCTTTTTCCTTTTCTTTGCTTTTTCTTTTTTATACTTACTTGGAATAAGACCCATGGAAGAAATTCAGAGTAAAAAGTCAGATAGATAAGATTTTTCAAATGTGGATTGATTTAGCACATATTTTAAAAAATAAAGTACTTGAATTTGTCAAAAAGCTTGGGGTGTGCCTCCCTACAATTTTTAGCATAATGGATATGTGAGGGTCTAAGTCATCTGCTTGCAAAGCCCAAGAGCTACTGTAAGTGTTATGTGAGGAGTCAGGGGACTCCTGGTGTCCTCCCAGCTCCCAGCGTTTTAGAGGCATTTGTAAGTTCTCGAGAACCCACCTCTGCTTATGGTTTATGAGTTGGAGTATTTATTTTTACTTTACAAGTGGAGTACAACAATTACAACCCATCTGTGCTCCAGGTGGGGTCTCACAAGAACAGAGTACAGGGAGAGAGCCACTTCTACTCGACCTGCTGGCCACACTTCTTGTGATGCAGCCCAGGATATGTTTGGCTTTCTGGGTCACAAACAGGCATTTCAGGATCATGTTGAGCTTTCCATCAACCAACATCCCCAAATCTTGCTCTTAATCCATTCTCCCAGCCTGTATTTGTGCTTGGGATTTGCCCTGTGATTGCCCACGTTCTTCCTGCTCTCCTTTCCAGTGATAATTCTCTGCAAAGGCAGCCAAACACCTTGGGAAAATCAAACATTCAAGGATCAGAAATCCATGCATGTTTTGTAGGGCTTGAAGGGATGCTTAGCTCCCAAGGTCAAAGTATGGTGAACATTTCAAAGTAAACTGTAGGGAATTCCTGGCTGGATTTTTTTTCTTTTCTTCTGTCTCTCTGCATAAAAATATCATGTTGCCAAAGTCTTACAATGACAAGATGGGCCCTTTTATATTGCTGTAGTTGAAACAGCCCTGACTGTATCAGGATGGATCACATATACTCTTTTGGAGTCAGTTCTTCAGATGCAACTGCTTAATTAAATTTTAAGTGTTATTGATTCAGCTTACACAGCCTCCCCACTTCTAGCACCATTGAATCTTGAGCTGCTGCAGTCTGCAGAAGCAAAAGAAAAAAAAGTTATTAAAAATGAAAGTGTTTGGCTGGAAGATGCACTATACAGCCCTTTATTACTGCTAGATCTCTAACAGTCTTTCTTCTGCAGAACACAAATATAAAGCAACTTAGAGAAATTTTGGGGGCAAGTTCTTACATTGTGCAAATGAGGGTGGCAGTGTCTATGCACTCCGTGGTGCAGAAGGGAGAAATCGGCCTGAAGTGTATAAAAACCTTTGATCAATAGAAAGACAAACCATTAGTCAGTATGATGAGGTTGCCAGAGCAAGTCTTTCATTTATTCTTTTTCCTTCCTTGTTCAATGCTCTTTTTCCAACACAAGGCTTTATCTAGACTATATGTCAGCTTTAGTGTTGGTTTAAGAAAAATGGGGAATCCTACAAGAGTAGCAAGATTAAGCTGAATGAGCTGGGCTCAGTCTGGAAAAGACAAGACTGATAAATGCAGTTGTAAGCTTTCCAATGCACAAAATTTGTATTAAAACAGTCAGTGATTCAGTATTTTACTTTTTCCTTGGGATAGAATAAGAAGCTTTTTTAAATATGTGACAATTTTTTATACAATAACCCTCCCAATATGTATGAAATACTTGAACAGCCTTGGGGAGTTGCTTTGCTGAAGGTTTTCAAGGACAGCTGATATACAGGGTGCTACATATATTTTGGTGCTGCTTCAATGCAGGTGGTTGAACAAGAGGATCCCTTAAAGCTCAGAGTTTCTATGATTCTAGATTTACTGTGAGCTAGTCAGGACAGGTTGTGTCTTCCAGTATGTTTGTGTGCCTGAGGATAGATGATCTGTTGTTTGGGTGGTTTATGCTTGTAAAAAGACTTTTACCCTTAATTTTCTTTTATTTCTGTGTTGAGAAACTTCCTGTACTTGATGTTTGCATTGCTGATGGCTATAAAAATAGCCCGAAGATTTGGCATGAAGCTTGGTTTTATTTATATATATATATACACACACATGATTTATGCAACTAAATAACTGCAGAAAAATCCCTATAGCAATGGGAGCATTATTGTATCAGAACATTGGCTATTTTTTAAAGTATATTATCACTACATCACTTGTTCCTTTATTACCCAAACAAAGACTGCAGCACTCATTTAGATTCTGTCTTAAAATACTCTATGTTAGTGACTGTGGTATTTTCTCTCCTCCTTTCCCCATAGGCACTCTCTTCTGCCAGATACACGATCAGAGAAAGACAACACTGAAAGAAAATAAAATTCTTTCAGGACTGCTTTCATTTGCCACTTTAGAAAAAACAAGAATACTTCTTAGAATATTATTATTAATATTCATGGTAATATTTTAAACTGAAATACTTTGAGAGAGAAATACTTTTCAAGGCTTTTTTTTCTTTTAACAACATAAAAACTTTTTGAAAAATATGTTAATGAAGAAAAGTCAGTGTTACCAGAGCTGTGACAGTACATAATGATGCATTCATTTTAAAATATAGAACCCTATTGATGTATAGGTACTCTCAGGGGCAATGGGGAGATGTACACAGCAAGAATGGTGATATATTTATGCAGAGGAGGACATGGCCTCCCTGAGGAAAGAAAATTCAGACTAAGTCTGTGCTGCCAGATAGCTGAAGGCTTGAGCTCACACTCCCATCCAAACCCTTAATTGCCTGAATCACTGGCAAGCAGCAGCTTTGCCCAAAGTGGAGACAGGCCCACACCTACTGCACAGGTAGCATGGATCAGATTGCTATTGCAGAGTGGAAAATATCTTTACATATAGAGATGAGGTTTGGATGCAATCTGACTGGAGGTGACCCACAGCTTGTGGCTTCAGGCCTAAATGGGAAGTGAAAAGGTTATTACAGGTAAAATGGAAATGCTTATCCAGTGTGCCTTTGGGATTTCTCCGCATTAACCTGTACCCTGTGCAAATTTAGTATCCCTTTTTCAAACCTCCCATGCCATAGCAGTGGGTGCCATTTCCCACATATTTTCTGCGTTGGCTTTCCCTAATGGCACGGTTGGCAGCCCACTGCATGGTTTACTCAGCCTTAGTGTGTTCTGAGCACTATTTTACCTATATATTCATCAGTAATAAATAATTATCATTGGTCCAGCCAGGCTATGTACATGCACATTCAGATCTGGTCCACAGTTCAAGCTACAGGCTGCCAGGGCTTAGTGAGCAATGTCTATGCTATGCAGCAGATCCATTTTAAAAATGGATTTCAGTCTTGCATTTTCCCCGCTTTGACCCTTCCTTGGAAGAAAACCCACTCCTTGACTTCAGTGAACTGTGTGAATAGCAATCTTGGGAATGAGGCTAAAGAGACCATCCAAGAGATGAGAAGCAGCTTTGCTGTTCATGAAAGCCCTGTATGGGTACAGCTATGAGTGGCAGCTACTTCTCCACAGAGCTCTGCCAGTGCCCCTTTCATCCGGCTCACACGTCCTTTCAGCGCCTGTGCCTGGCTTTAACGAGCAGCCGGGGCTGTGCAGGCCGGTGCCAGGCTGGGCTGGTTTTGTGAGGGCTGAATGTCTGCCTGGAGATGAATGGGACCCCTGGACAGCACAGTTTTTGCAGAAGAAAGGGCTACAATTGCATTCCCTTCATCCTCCCCTTCCCCTTCATTTGAAGATTTAATTAGAGCTTAGAAGCTAGGCCTTTTTAAATCAAGCCAATTGCTCGCTTCTCTTCCTAAGGAAGGAAAGTCCTTTGCTTTTTACTTGTTCCAATGCCGCCCCTTCCCAGCTCCTGCAACCGGATACTTGCTGGTCGCGATCCCATTTAGTGACCATCACATAGTCACACCCTGCCAAGAGAAAAACCCATGTTGCTACCAGTCCGTGGGAAGAACACAAAGATCTTCCTCCTCACCATGGTTGTTTCCTTCACTTTGCTGGGTGCAGAGAAACACCTTCTCTCAGGCAATATCACCACACAGACAGGGGGCAGAGAGGCGAGTTGGGCATCCTTGACCTCTTCTTTATTTTGCTAAGATGAATTCTCAGAGACAGAGGCATTTGCACATTTAATGAGTAGGCATCTCTTATCACAAACTCCCCTGAGCTGCATGCGGTGCCACTGCTGTTTTGTAGAAGCACCTCAGAAAAAGATGATTTCCCTCCTTCCACCCCTACTCTTGAGGGCAAGGAATTATTCTTTCCTGGCAAAACTTGCACTCTGTGACCAGAGGGCTGACACCCAGCTCAAACAAGTTGGGGACAGAGCATAGAAAGGACCCTGTAATCCTGACTTCACAAACTGTGCTTTTCTTTTGGTCTAAGCCAAAAATCTCACTGCAGGGATTGCCTCTTCCTTCTGGATCTGTGCAATCAGGGAAGCTTGGCCTGAGCCTGAATCAAGTAAATTGACTTTTATTGTTTAGATGTCTCTCTCAGATACATTTCCAACCCTTGAAATACATCTGTCTCATCTTCTCTGCATCATGAATTAGACTAAGACTTTCCTGCTCCATTTGATTGTATAATAGATTGAGAATTCACATCAGAGGGAATGGTGGGTGGGTGGCATTTTAAATGGATGCTCAGACATTGGCAGAATAACATTAATAACCACAAGAGCCAAAAATATACAAATATATTTAAATTGATTTCATGCATGTTTTACACAATGTGTGATTGAAAGAAGAGAGCTACACACAGATGATAATTCAGAAGATAAATTTGATGAAAACAAAATATTTAATAGATCACAGTTGATTTTTATTGTTTTGTGTCAAAAATTGGAAAACAAGGTATTAAAAATTTTCATCCCTTTTCTGAAATGTATTTATAATATCTCTTTTTTGATGAGATCAAATGTATTCTGAATTTTATATTTCAGTTAATTTTAAATACTATTTTATACTATTAATATGTTATATAATATTTGTAATATATGCTATTATAGTGCATAGTTATTTAAAGACTGATATTTTGTATAATTGAGATTGTTCAGTTGACAGAATAAAATCCTATATTATTTTTACAAAGAAATGTTTATATTTTTTTGAATGGGAAACATTCAACATTGCTCTTTTCAAAAGTATTAATAGTAGGTTTTCTATTCTGGTTTATAATGATCTTCTATTTGTCTGTCCATTGATCCAGGAAGGTAAATTTGTAATAATGCAGTTCTGTGCTTCATGAGGCTTTGAAAGTTTTTATGTTGCTCATGATGCCCTGGAGGCTTCTTTAGTGCGGTGCTGAAGCACAGCAGCTGTGGTACTTTTTGGGAGAGGACTCTCTGGGTAGATGTCACACTTAGAGCTCTCTGTGCTGCTGCTCAAGTGGGCTGAAACTGCCATACACATTAACTCAATTACAGTTTTAGTCATAATAGTTAATAATAACATTACAGTTAAGGTAATGATACCTATGAACAGCTGTACAGCTGTTTATATCAGATTAACACACACTTAAGGTCTTGCTCAAGGTCCATTTCTGGGCACACTCCCTGCACAGCCTTTAAGCAGATTTTGTGCATTTATTGTCCTTTTTGTTCTAAGCTTTATTTTATCCATACCATCTCTTCCATTGCCTTTTCTATGAGCTCTCCAAACTAAAAGCTAAAGTAAACCATGTCCTCATTTGAATAAAACTCTATAAAGAGTACTTGCAAGATATTGAAAATTCCAGTTAATTAAAAAGTGATTACATTTAATCATAGACAGACTTCCAGCATACTCGGAACTATTTCATTTCACCAGGCTAAACAGCTGTGACTAAAAGGATTACTGACAGAGAAAAACATTCTTCCTAAATTAAAGGTGCACTAGCATGAAAATCTCTATTTGACCACGTGGGTTTTTTAAGACAATATGTGGCTGATTGCATACTTAAGAACAGTATAGCATATTGATCTCAGACAATACCAATTAGAAGATTAATAGCTTTTAAAGGTGAAATATAGGCATTATCTGTTTGTTACAGCAGAACCGAAGGTCTTCATGCACAGTTATTCATTCATGAGCATCCACAATCCTGGTTATTTTCATTAAAAATGTATGTCCCAATGCAGCAGTTATGACCTCTACTGTAAATTGGTTTATTCTTCAGTGAGCACTGACCCTCAGTCTTCACTAAAACAAATTTGGGTGCTGCAGTTTGGGGGGTTTTTTCTACCCATTTCACTCTATCCACAGCTGCCTGTTACTGCATCACATTCCTCCCAATCCCTCAGCAACTCATTCCCCTGTGTCTCCAATAAACCATCACAGATTGGTGGAGCTGCACCTCCACAACCTCACTGCAACACACTTGAATCCATTAAGTGATCTTTGGATGCACTGCAATTTTCCAGCCATGTTTATTGACTTCTACTGTGCGCTGTGCCTTTCTGTTGGTGTTATTATTATGCATTAAAGAGACATTTGTTGGGAACCTTTTTACTATATGATTACACCACTATGTCATAGAGAAATTTTGTAAATGATCAGTTAATAACATTGCAGCTTTATCACATGTGAAGTGATAAAATTTTGAAATTCTTTTTTAGTGTAAATCTGAGTCTATAATGAAACCAAAAAAAGTCCCAAAATCTCTAATTCAGAAGTCGTATAAGCTTTTTTCTCTTCAACATATTCAAGCTAAAAAACCCCCCAACCTGTAGTTTCAAGAAGTCATTTCAAAAGTCTAATTTTGTTCTGATTTCAATTAAATTGAAATGATATAATGATGATTTTTTAAATCCATGAATTGATAGCACTATCAATTGAACATGTTCTTTAATTAATTTTGAATATATCAAATTGCTTAGTAAAAAAAAAGAATTCATATTGTAGGCAGAAGACATTTTGAATAGTTTTGTTAAAAAATAAAAGTTCAAATATGGCAAGGGAAGATATGAAAATATATCAGCTACTGATTTAAAAAAAATCTGATGAGCTGAGCTGAAATAATTGACAATGTCTATATTTTTATACTATTGCAACAAAGTTAACTGTATTTGTTTAACATGGATGCTTTAAGTCATCTGTTGGAATTAAAGAGGTCAGCAGTGATGACTTAAATTCAATATGTCAAAGACAGCTGACACTGTGATTTTTGTAATGCTTCTATGTATTGTCACTGGAGACAGATAAGTGCTTAGCTCACATGCATCAGCATAGAATAATCAAGGTAGTACTTATGGATCACCATCTCAATCATGAAGTAGACTACATTTCACATGATGTGGCTTGATTCTGTATGATATGCATAATATAACTTTTGCATATTTCCCTGTATTCTTACTGTATATCCTAGCCTTCACTAGTGTGTCACTTTTCATCACAAAGATTACATAAACACTTACACTGAAACCAAACTTCATATGAACTCAGAATCTAGCAGAATCAGCCTCTGATTCCAGTGCCTTCACAAGAACATTCCAACTAATAGTAAAAAGTCACAATTACCACTTTAAAAACAATAAAAAAGAGATAGGAAATAGTAATGACTAGTTGGTACACTGTGGAAACCAGTCTAGCTTACATTTGTCTGTTATTAATTTTGCCTATAATTCCTTCTTTGCCATGACCAATCAATGCTGTACCTATTTCTTGATAAAGACAGTATAGAACTGATGGGCATCGAGCATGTTCTGAAACAATAAAAACAACTTAAAATGTTCCAAAATAGCATTTAATCTACACTAACTGATCACTTCCTACACCATGAACCTCCTAATCTTAGAAGCTACAGGAACAGATAAAGATATAAAGAACATAGACATCTACAAAATCCAAGGCAATGAAGAAATATTCTGTGACAGCACAATTAGAGATCCTGAGATATGTAAAGGCAATGACAATTATTAAAAATGCTTCGTTAGTCCAGATGAATATCAGAAAGCTTGGGTCACTTTGTTGAAGAGATGAAAGCAGCGATCAAAACATTGATCAAAGAGTTGAGAGAGAATTTCTTATTCTAGGAAGACTCTTTGAAAAGATGTAGGCCAAAGCAGTAAGTAGATCTCAGCCATATTGATATGTAATAGGTGAAAACACCTTTGCCATTCTTGATGAGACAAAGCTCTATCCTCGAATAACACAGTTACTTTCCATAGCAATGACAAGAACAGCTTTATGAGATAGGGAAAACATAATACTGCTCATCTGCAGATTTGTTACGTGGAGATCCAGAGCTTATCTCACCCAGGCTGTGTTTGCCATTTGGCAAACAGATGCTGCCAACATGATGTGAAGCAGTGGCCAGTAGGTGCCCGAGAACTGCTGTTGGGTATGTCTTCCTGTTTTCAAAACTGCTTCAAAAAAGAGGAAGACTACAAAATATATGAGGTCCTCAAGTGCATTGAAGCATTTAAAGATTGTCAAGCACTGCAGCAGCTGCTGGCTCAGCCTCCAGAAGTGCACATCAAGGACACTGCAGCAATAAACAAACCTTTTGAAAATATTTCAGGATCCAGGACAAGGTAGATAAATGTGCAGGGGTCATAAGTGTAGCAGAACACCTTAGTTCAAGAGAGATTAAGCCGTGCTATTATTATCACAATTATATCTTCACACTACTTAACAGTCTTAGTGCCTCACAGGCTGAGGCTGCCAGAGACCCTGCTTGACATTGGAGTGGATCCCATCATCTTGAAAATCCCGGATTAAGTAAATGCAGGTTTGTCACATGGTTTGCTCATGACACATAATCCTGGTTGACTTGAAGGTCAAAGAAAAGATGTTACATGGTAAGACAAGATTTAAAGAGTAACATGATGGAAATAGATTGCAGTTGTCACCTGAGTGGAGGTCTGCAAATTGTTGGAGGATGGACTCTTCACAGTCAAACGACCACTGGAGAACCATTGCTGCAATTTCAAAGAGATGGAACTGCATTAGGAAATTATATACTGTTAAAACCAAAATGAGTCAATAAAGCTCCCAGCAGAAATGAGAAATATGCTTGCTAATATAATCTGTATCAGGCACTATCTTAGGGTGTGAGTGATCTCGTCTCTCTGCTTCGTGCTGTGCCCTGCTGAGGGTTTGCCTCTCACCTCTGCCTGCTGAAGCCACATGCCAAGCCCCATCAGAAAATGGACTTTTTCCAAGGAGTTCCTTTGGAAGCTGGAAATATGCCATGTGAAAAATAGAGGAGTTTTGTTCATCCTGAATCACCTACCAAAAGGAGAAAATAAAGAGATGGTCTGTCACCCAAAGTGTTAGTTGTATGTAAAGCAAGTTTTCTTCAAGAAAGAAATGCTGGGCCACCTGTAAATGAAAACAGAATATGCCAGTGTATAGCCACTGGAAAATATGAACACAAACTTGTGTTAGAGACTGATGATACACATTGATACAGCTGTCTTTTAGGAAAAATATTTTCTTATGGATCCACTACAACATCTATGTGGATGCAATTCTGTTAATGTAAACTGCCTTCTACTGGTATGGCATATTTCATTCTTATATTAAAAACCTAGGTTTTTTGCTTTAGACACAATGTTTGAGGGGAAAACCAGATCTTTCTGTTTCCAGGCATAGGTCAGTATCTCATCCTGTTTACCAGCATTGTCCTCATACAAAAACATTTTGCAATTACTATTAACTTGTTTTATTAACTCTGATAACTTTGCAGGTTGAACAAGCACTAGGACTAACTCACCTGCACTGCTGTATCCTTGAGATGATCCTCCGGGTAAAATCTGAGATACATGGCTGGATGCATTTGGTAAAGGTGTCTTTGTCCATGATTGATCTGTACCTTGAACAGGAGAATCTAATTTTCCTAAACATAATAAATTTGTAAATATAGTAAATACATCAATATGAGCATGAATTTTTTCAACTCAGCTTATTCCCTAAAAATTAGAAACTTATCTTTCAAAATTAGTATGTATATGTGCATATCATGTTTATTTAAAATAAGCTGTAATTTGCATGAACTTTCCATAATTTTTGCAAAACAATGTTAATTACCCTTTTTAATGATCCAGAGCATCCCCAATTTTATTTTTCACAGTTTTCCATCTTTGTAATTCCAGCCCTAATTTCCATTACTATAACTGTGTTGTAAAAGAGTGACTTCAAAACAAAATCATTGTACAAGTGTTCTCTTAACTTGAAGACCAGGAGTAATGTATAACTAGCATGTCAATTTTTCGAGGGGAGTCTTTTTTTTTTAGTCTAATAATCAAGAATTCTTCCTGGTAGGAAAAACCTTGATCAGGGGTTTCAGATTCCTGCATATTTTTATACTAATACTTTTATATATAAATGTGTATTTTTATATATATCTCATAGTGTATATATGTATGCTATGACTCCGTACAGTTATTTTCAAAGCTAAGAAAAAGGTATAAAAGAAAACAGAGCATCAATCTCCTTCTTAATTTCCAGTAAAGGCTGATTTGCAACCTATCATTGATGAGTGAATAACAAGACAAGTATCCATGTACAATTCATCTTGGGGTATTTTTGGTTTATAAATTTGATTTTATATTTATAACTGTAAATGGGAATACAAATTTCCAAGGGCAAAACTAATATTGGTAAAGGTAATTCCATCAAATTCTAGACAGCCTCATTGTCTTTACATCTTTTACATCTTTTTGCTACATTATGTTGCCTATCTTCATGTTATCTAATTAATTTTCAGCAGAATATTAAATGTTTTTGTTACATGCAACCCTATTCTGGTTACTTCCCTTTTTCTTAGCAGAAGAAATCCTCACATAGATTTCATTTATGCTGTCTTCATTACTTTTATTTTTTTAATTCTAGCTGTGTTGACTTTAATCTCAGTAGACAGGATGTAACTGTGTGTGTATACTTGTCAGTGTGTTTGAAGGGTCTGTATTTTTGTTAGATAAGAAAAATATTTAATCAATTGCTATTTATGACTGTGACAGAGGGAAGTCATGAATATAGTGTGTACTTTTTAAAAATCGTTTGACATAAACCAGAAGCTTTTGAAACTACTTTGGCGGGTGATCTCATGCACGTTATCTTCATGCTCATACTGCTCTGCTGACTCTTATGAATCTACTGATAACTTGCCAAGGGGATGCTGATACAAAGATTTTAAGTTGGAATTAGACTGAAATGAAATTGCAGTGCTTTTTCCTGTTCCTTTCATAAGCAGCTTTTTTTTTCCACTGGTTTTGTGACAACTGAATATTAATTTAATTCCAAGATTCAGCATGATTAAATGCAAATTGCAGCAGATTTTTTTCATGGATCACTAAAGCCAACTATATTGCAAAATATGCACTGACATTCTGCAAGAGATAAAGATTGTTTACTGTACATTGCTGAATCCCAAGTAATCCTCCTGAGCTTTGGCAAGTGATAATCCTTCCCCTTGCTATCATGAGTAGTGGTAATAACTCTTCCTTTAACATACAGTGATAATTCTTCCTCTTTACCCCCATAAACCTCTCTTACCCTCATAAAATTTCCAATAAACCAACTCAAACTTGCAAAGCAGAAACAAATCATCATCAGTTGTAACAGAGAGGTAACACAAAGCAGTTTCAAGGGCTGCAATTAATCCTGAGGTAGCAGTACTCAAAAATTCCAGTACCCAACAAAGAAATGTATCATTACCTGATGTGTTTTGTCTAAAAAACCCACATTGTAAAAGCATATTGGTCTCAAGAACTGCTGTTTCACTTTCTATTTCTAGTTTTCTATTCCAGTAAGATCTCAGGCAGACTGCCTCTCCATTTCCCTCTTTGGAAGGTGTCTGCTTCTGCTAGAAGTTCTTTAAGCAGGGTATTGTCTCTCTCTTTATCTTTGTGCTGCATTCTGCTGTATTTGGCACAAAGAAATGACAGAAACACTTAAGTGGGTACAAGGAATTAGACTGAAGAATGCTGCTTCCCAGCTAGACCAGCTAGGAGCCCCAGTTCTCTGCCTGGCCCTCAAGTTTAGCTGTCTCAGTGAAATTACACCAATTTTCTTCAAATGTATATCAGGCTCAAAGTAAATCCAATTTATGCACTCTTACCAGGGCACTATTTGTTCCAGTCTCAAAGAGAACAATTTGGCCTCACCAGTATTATTCCCTTCCCCACCACCACCTTTTTTTACTTTTTCTTTGGAGACAACATTATTTTATACTCTGAAATTAACATAATTAGCAAAATTTTAAAAATTTACCTAATTATTTCTCACAACAAACCCAGGAGCCTGGCAAATACCATCACTCATGTGTTATAGGTGGGGAAATGCCATTGAAGAAGTTAAATTACTTGCCTGAGGATGGGCTGCAAGGCAGTGGAATAGTTTGACCTGAACATCAATATTTCAGCCATTCCCAGTCCATGCACAGTGCTGACTACATTTTGTAACTGTGTTTTGCCTGCTGTCTCAGCTTGGTCACTCAACTCCTTCTCCTATAGTGTCAGTCACACACACTTTTCTCTGCATCAAGAAGTGGCTAAGCAAAAAGTACACTGATGTTTCCTACTAAAGTCTTGTTTACAACAATAATTTCAATAGGTGTTATTCTCAACATGAAACAAGGGTGAGATGTTCTCCAAGAACCCAAAATAAAAATGAAAGAAAAAGGTATTGGAACCACACAGACTGCATAGTAATTAGTAATCACTGCTGTGTCTTAGCTGTCTAGGAGCTCTGAAGGACTAAATAATGAAGCAGCTGAATTGCTGTTTAAAGATACCCAGTTTATTGTTAAAAATCTGAAATAAAGCCCTGCTACCATGACCAATTGGGTTGTAGCCAAGACTGCCTAAATCTTTCATAAAGTGCCAGAGGCGATTGTCTTTTATAGAGATACAGGACATACCTCAGTAGCAAAAAAAATAGTCAAAAAAATTATGAAAGATACAGTTATATATTAATTTAATGTATACAAATGGCTAGGACTAATTCCTCAGGCTTCTCAAGGCTAAATAATACCTCTCTAAGCTGCCTACACTCATTCAGAATTAACAAAATAGAGAATAAGGGAGAAATAGTGGATAAAATTAATTCAGGCTTTCAAAAGGCCTTTAGTAAAGAACCTTACAAGAAACTGTTAAGGAAACTTGGTAACCATGGAGTGAGAGGTAAAACTTCACATGGATTAAGACCTTTCTAGGAGATAGGGAAAAAGGAGAAGGAATAATGTTTTATTCTTGCTGTAAAAAGAGGTTAGTGGTGCAGCAGCCTACACACCAGTGCTTTTTGTCTATGCCAAATCACAGGGTCCATACTCATGAGCAGCTCCATTGAAATCTGCTGCACTCTGGTGGGAAGTTTGTTTTTACTCTTATTCAGGAAGTTTAAATAAGGTTTAGAGAACATGATGGCATATTTATAGCCAGTCTGAAAGAGGAAGGGCTCAGCAGGTTAACCATATTAGCCGGACACGCAAATCAAGTGGATTGAGTTAAGAGCTGAGACAATTATGAAGGACGACAAAATCATCTACATGAAATTGTAAGTGCAGTATTGTGCAAGTCACCAATTTCCCCCATCAGTGGTATGGTTGAACTATTTGTCCAGGTTTCCTACCTTCCAATTTCCTTTGGGAAGCAAGTATGCGTGTTCACTAGGCAGTATTTTATATCCTTTCTTTGAGCATCTGGGTTAGATGAGTATCTGCAGAGGGGGAAAAAAATAGAGAGAGAGGAAAATGAAACAGGATCAAATTTCTAAAGTAAAATGTTTGAGAATGACACTCACCAAATTAAATCCTGGGGGAGTGAAGGTAAGATTTTTTATTATGGATCCTGAAGAAAGAGTGAAGATGCATTCTCTACTTTCTTTCTGAAGTCACCTTCCACTCAGATGGAAGTGTGTACCTAACATTAGGTGTTAGCCAAGTTGGTATGTTGCTGGTCATATCACTCAGGTGTATTACTGGCTACAAAAATTTCTGTGCCTTAACCACCTTTATCCAATGGGACAGCTAAGCATACAATATCATTTCCTTGTTTTCTTAACTCAACATTACAGAAGTTTGCTAGCTTCCCTCAAGCTTAACATTATTTTGGAGAAAGCTTTGTTGTCTCTATGAAATAGGTCTATTCTGAACTCCATCTCAAAATGCTATGCGTGTTCAAAGAGATGAATAATTCAGCTGCTCTATAAGGAAAATGAATATGAGAAAAGGAGTGAAGAAGTAGATAAAAATAGATGGGAGGATAGTGGCCCATAGCCAGCTATGCAAAACTCTGGAAGAATAAAGTACAAATAATTCTTTGGGAAGGCTGAGGTATACTAGTTCATCTCACTTTGCTTGGTACTATGGCCCTGAATTAGCTGCTTGAAAACACCAGGAAAGTGCAATAGTCTTTAAGGTGAAGAGAATGAGGGCACAAACTTTGTTGATGATATGAACTTGCTTGGGTTAGTAAAAATGAAAGCTGACTGCAAAGATTTCCAAAAAGAATGTACAAGGCTAAGTGACTGAAAGATAAAATGGGAAATGAAATTCAATGTGGATAAATGCAAAGTAATGCACATAGGTAAAAGCAATAAAGCTTTAGTTACAAAATGATGGGCTCTGGGCTGGCTATTATTCAAGAGAGAGATACTAGGGATATCATAGCCAGTTCTGTAAAAACATCAACTCAATATTCAGTAGAAGTCAAAAAGCAAATCAAATATTAGGAAATATCAGGAAATGAATAGAGAACAAATAGATAATATTATTATGTCAGTATAGAAATCTATGGTATTCTTGTACTTTCAATGCTTTGTGCCCTTCTGGTCTTTCTCTTTCAGCTAGAATAGAAGTGGGAAAGGCACAGACAAGGGCAGGATGGCTGATTGAAGTTGTGGAATCTGTAAAAGAAAAAATAAAGTAGACCGAGACTCTTCAGTGAGGGGAAGAGGTGGCACACACCAGGAGTGACAAGAGGAAGGTGAAGAGGAATCAAATTCTAGTACATGAGCTTAAAGTCATGAGAAGATTTTGCCACACACTCAGCTTGAAGCAAACAAACTGTAGTAATTCCTTATGCATATAAGAAACCTCTTGCTGAATAAAGCTATTGATGCAAAAAATTACCATTGTGGTAAAGGTGGTAAAGGTGCCTCTTATGCCTGAAAGGAGAATCCACTGATGGTGACCTTATATCCCCTGTTTCAGCCCTGTAAAATGTGAGCAGTGAAGGGCAAACATTGCTTTCTGCTCCTTCTGTGTTCTGGGCATTTGTCCTTGGTCTGTCAGAGACAGACTGTTGTGCCAGGTGTAGTTTTGGTTTATATGCTTTACACTGAGCTGATAAAAGCTATTCCTAGAAGGCAAAGAGGTGGATGCACAGAAGAAAAAAGGCATATGGAGAGACAGAGAAGCTTCCCTTGGCATGGGGAGGGAAGGAGGGGAGCAGAAAAAGGAGTATCCAAGGAACATCAGGACATTGCATGTTATTGTTTTATCCCCTTGAATTTTAGACTGATCAGTCTTACACATATCAAAAAGGGCTTTTTCCAATCAATGGGATTTGGTTTAGGCCCTCAGGGCAAAGCTTTCTTTCTGTCTCTGGTCCATTCTGTTTCCAGATACAATTCATTCTGAAGAGCAGAAAAGTCACTCTGTAGTGACTCAGGGTGCATCTATTTGTCATTCAATCTTTATCTTTCACTATCCTTTTCTTGTGTTTTCTCTTATAAGGGACCTTGGTGACTGAAATATAGATCAAAGCACCAGCCTAAGGCTGATCAAAATAAAAAGGAAGAAGAAAAATGGTTAAAAATATATTATTGAGCTTAAAAGATTCTTTTCTTTTCTGTCCCATCCTACAATTGGCATATCCTATAGTTCCTTTGAAAGAGAAGCAAAAAGGAGAGACTAAACAAAAGATGATTTTCCTTTATTATAGAGACTATGCTTATTTTTAAACTTCAGCTGGTTTATTGTACTTCAAATTAGATGGTGTCTTATTGTGCTTGCTGTGCCATGTCTGTGCTGCTCACTACCCTTTTTATGATTGCTGACATGAATCCTCACCAAGTCATAAGCCCAATGACTTCGATCCTCTGTGTTTGATTACTTTGGTTCTAATTACCTCTGTGTTGCTATGTGTTCATTGTGAGGAAAAGTACATAATTTAAGGTATAATTTGCCATAGTACCCATATTTGAGATATAAGGTCAAGATCAATTGAAATGCCATTTCACACCACTGAGGCTCAGATAAACTAGATAAAAGCTGTCTTGTCTCATATACTGGAAGAGGGAACACTTCTGGGTATGAATAAAAGTGAAAAGCTTGTTGTGTCCAAATAATCTTTCTTTTAGCATAAGCTAGTCACATTTTTTTCATGGATTTTATTAAACAGTGACACTGTTTTCACTACCTATAGTATGATTTAACTATATTCAGTTTTATTACATTGCTCAGAACTGGTTGTTAGGCTACAGCAATAGATCAGCAGAGCTTCACCAAGCTCAATAAAACTTTAGTCCCTTGAAAGATTTGATGTGATGCTTTTAGTGACTATGTTGAAAATAGCACCCTTCTTTCATCCAANGTTTAATTTATTAAATAAATATATGGTATTACTGCAAAATTTTTATTTTGTAATTTTAATCCTAATGGCTTCTCCAGACATTTTTATTTAATATTGTCATAACAGTAGTGTCCATGGTTTTTCCTGACTCCAGAAACCAGTGTTTCTGCAGTAACATCAGGGCATACTTACCCATAACATTTTTTTCATGGATTTTATGAAACAGTGACACTGTTTTCACTACCTATAGTATGATTTAACTATATTCAGTTTTATTACATTGCTCAGAACTGGTTGTTAGGCTACAGCAATAGATCAGCAGAGCTTCACCAAGCTCAATAAAACTTTAGTCCCTTGAAAGATTTGATGTGATGCTTTTAGTGACTATGTTGAAAATAGCACCCTTCTTTCATCCAAAACAGAACAAATTTTTGCAAAGTTACAGCTATGGCAAAATTAGAACCAGTAATTTCTGTTACAACATCATTTGTGCTAGCAAGGTAAAAAAAAAAAATTCCCTAACTTTTTCAAGGTTTTGGTTTCATGAGGAAATTTCTCTGATCTTCTTATAAGAGTCCAAAGTACTATACTCTGACAATTTTATCCAAAACTTACCAATGTCTCTAAAGTTCCTCATGCAAACTGATACCCTCAGAATATAAGCCATTTACTACCAGATGTTTTGCAAGCTGTTCTGCAACGTCACATAAAAAGCAATGAAGTAGAAACAGTGTCTTAGCAATATATACTATAAGAAGCTAAAACTAAGATAAAGAAGTTTGTTAGCTTTGTAAAATTTACAGTAATGTGAACAAGTCAAGGTGTTCTTGGAAGCCGAATGGAGACAAGCCAATTTTGAGAGACTTTTTAAGATCAAGCTGAACATTCAGTTAAGACATGATTGAATAAATGTATGTATTTTGCAGCACACCATGAACACTATCAAACTGTTATTCCCATTGAACCAAGTGAGGAAATAAATTTAGGACTTGAAAATCCCATTTTGAGGTTATGGTTTTCGCCATCCAAACACTTTTTGGAAAAACTACTGATCTCACATGGATCCATAGTCAGGCATCCCACCTGAGATACACCAAAGCACTATCACTGTTGATAATGGTCTTCTTGATCTCTTGTCATGTTTCTTCCTCTTTCATCATGTATAGCCCTAAATAATTTTGAGTACCATCCGCTAGTGGTCACTGAAGGTGCAAGTTTATTCCAACCAAGGCTGGTTCATCAGTCAGGAGGAAAGAACAGGCTTCTGTCATGAAGGATATGAAAAAATGAAGCATGTGTAAACAACTCCTGGATTGTTGTTTAAGACTCCATTTTTACTTTGGGACATACCAGTTCAGCCTCAATACACTTTGGTAGCTGCAAGCCAGGGAAGCTGTCACCAGAAGCAGAGAAAAGAGAGAAAAAACCTACCTGTAATTGGAGACATCAACAGTTTGGGCACACTGATTGGATTTTATTTATTTATTTTATTTTGTTTTAAAGAACAAAATCTAGTAGGAACTGAAAGACTTATGTCCCCTATGTATACTGCCTCTGACTCAGATCAGGACCTTCAGACACTACAGTTAAAAAGAAAAATTTCAGCAATACCAAAAGTAAAGAGGTTATACCTTTTATTAATAAAAATAATGCTTTATTTTACTCTTATATTTAAGGATAGCATCTATATAGAAATAGTCACTACATGAGAGAGACAAACTAAGAATATTCCTTGCTTTCCTGTGTTCTGTGTTTTAGGGAATCATAGAATAATAAAGGTTGGGAAAAGCATCCAAGGTCATTGGGTTCAGCTGTTAACCCAAAACAGCCATGTACACCACTAGACCACATCTACATGGCTGTTTACCATTTATGTCTATTCAGCGGGCTGTAATGCTGACTACTGTCAATTTATCCAGATCTCTTGAACAGCACTAGAAAATGGTGTTGTCCTTGCTGCTGCTGCCCAGCCTTCTTTCTATAGACTCTCTGCAGCAGGAATCATGAGGATGCCAACTGTGCCTTGCTGCTCTGCATGGTTATCAGCAGGGATACCATCTTTATTTGTTTTTAAAAGTGCCTCACACATCTGTGGAGCAGGATAAGTCATAAATAATAATAACAGTGTCACTGCTTCCCTCTTATTAATACCAAGTCACTAGAGATTCCCTCGTGGTGATGCATAGTGCATGACACTGCACAGATTAGGGTTTCCATCGTGCAGGCTGTCAGCATGATTGCTTTTGCTAAATACAGCCATCAGACACAGTGAAATATTCTCAACTGGGGCACTGCTAGTAAAGCACTGACAGCAGCTTTGCAAACAAGAATGTACAACTTTCATAATTCCACTCTGGAGACTAAAAGCTTGGAGAAATGATGGAGATTGTGAGCGAGAGGTGAATATGTTAGCACTTTTCCCATAGGAATCTAAGCGGTGGGTTGGTCTTGTTTCCAGAAATCAGCCTTTATTCTCCCTTGGAAAACCATTCACTGACTTGCTTACGTTCATAAACTCTCTGAGTCAGTGACCATCTTAATCAGCTCCACAGGGTTTACAGCAACAGACTCACTCTTGACTGCCATGGTGAATGGTAATTACCATGACAATCAGCTAATTATGTTAACCAAACTGGAAAAAGAAACTTCTAAACAAGAGCTATTATTACTATGCATAAGAGGAAACAGCAATAAACCCTCAGCTTTTCTGGTCATCTACATTAATCTCATCTGCTGAGGCTCTATTAAGTGGACAGAAGTGAGCTCTCTAAGATGTCATTCAGAGAACAAATCCCAAGGCAAATTGTAGAGGAGCTGCCACTGTCAGTGGACCTTCAGATTGCACCCCTAAAGCTGTATGTACAGAGGAGGTGACGTGGATAATGTCTTCATTCCCCTTCCTGACACTGCCATTCTTATACATTACATGTAGCTTCTACAGCCCTTTTCAGCTGAAGGCACTGCAACAAAAATCAGTTGTTCCATCTCACTAGCACTTTTGGCCACCCACTTACCCCCTCACTTTTTTTCTTTGAATGAGTCCTAATATTCATATATTCACTTAACTACTCAAGTAAGATAATAGCCCTAACTGGAAGAAAACCACTGAGTGTTTAGGGTAAGTTTTCTGGAAGGCAGTTTTCCAGTCTGGTTTATTGCTTGGCCATCTCAAGGAAGATGGCAGGAAGATGGCACCAGCCCCCACACATGTGTGGAAAGAAATTTTGAAATAGTACCCAATGCTTCTGTGAAGATTAACTCAATATCCCTCAAAGGTGCAAAATATCAATCTCTGTATCAGATAGAATGTGAAATAGCTACCAAACTTCAAATTCAAGTCCTTTTTATTTCTTAATAACTTCCAATGTAGGCAAGCCCTTGGGGACTGTGCATTCTTATTTTTCCATGAATTCACATAGCTTCATGTAAATGAACGTAGAACAACTACTCTGCAGATCAGTGTCACTGGTTCAAATACTACTTCCATATAAATGAAGATTACTCTGGGTGACATCATTTTTTGCATCAAATATTGATGAATGCACACCAATTGCAAGTGAATTTCAATGTTTTCTTGTGTTGCCACCAGAAAAATTCCATGATCATACACAACACATAGGTCAATATTTTGAAGGTAAGGAACAAAGCCATGAGCAAGTTCAAATCAGCTAGGACATTGCTTCAAAAATGAGACAAACTCCTGTGTTGCAGTTACCTGTGTCTTCTCTGAAGCATCTGCAGTTTTCTGGGAAAGAATAACAGAGTAGACGGACCAGTCTGGATACAAAATGGCAATGAACTACCTATTTTTAAAGACACTCAACATTTTCTTGTGGAGAAATAGGTAAAAATAATATATTAAACCATAGGAAAAATTGACCAGATATATATTTTACCATTCTAAAAAAAGAGTGACGCAGGAACTCATAAAACCTGAAACTCCACAAGGCTCATCCAGCCAGAGAATCAGTTCTGAATAGCAGTACTTTTGACAAATATAGCTTTTTTTTAATTATATAATGAATGCTGGCTTATTTGCATATGGTAATTGGCCTTGTCTGTCACTTCTGCTTGACAGTCTGCTCTTTAGCAAATGCTGTTTTGTTTGTCACTCCCCAAGCTCTATGACTGTCTATGGAGCAGCAGTCTTTTCATTTTTATAGATTTTGAGGTGATGTTAATGACAATTATCTGGCAGAAGCAGGAAAGAAAGAAATCTGGTGTCATTCCTGGGCTGTGGACATAAAGATTACTCCAGAAGAATATATTAAAATTATAACACAGTTTCTGTGCTATATTGTTGCACTATATTATCAGAAAATCTATAGCTTTATATGTTACCTTAGCTGAACTACTTTTTTAGTAGCTGGTACCTTGGCACTATTTATTGTTCTGACAATATAGAGAGCTTTTTAAAATCTAAAAATTATAGAATCATAAAATCATTAGGGCTGGAAAAGACCTTTAAGGTGATCAAGTCCAACCATCAACCCAGCACCACCACTATGTTCATTACTAAACCATGTCCTCATGTGCCATATCTACAAGTTTTTTGGATATTTCCAGAGATGGTGGCTCCACCATTTCAATGGAAAGTCTGTTCTAATGCTTTGTAAGTCTTTCTGTGAAAAAGTTTCCCTAATTTCTAATTTAAACCTCCCCTGGCACAACTTGAGGCCATTTCCTCTCTACCTGCGAGAAGACATTGATGCCCACATGTGGATGTATACACGTATAAGACCATTACAATTAATTAAATTTTAACAATGTTTTCTGTAGTGTTTTAATGGAAATCAGACAGAACATAGAGCTATTGGAAAAAACTTCACCATTGTTCTGGAAATTCAAGCTTCATATGTTGTATCTGCACATGAAAAACTAACAAGTCTTTGTATGCCAAGAAATACCTTTTCTTCCATCACTTTTTCTGCATCTAAAGATTCCCTCAAGTGGGAATAAAAACAAACAATGTCACAAGCTGTGCTTTGCTACACAAGAGGCAAGTACAACTAAAGGCATCTGACAGGTCTCCAAGCCATGTTGGGAAAGCCACTGATCACGTTGTGCTCTTCAGTAGTCTAAAACACATTTCAGCACTAAGGACTGTTAAAAGAAAAAGCCAGTCACTTTCCATTCCAGGATTCATGGGTAGTCAAGAACCGAAGTACGCAAACCCCAATGAAACTGGATCTTTTAGGAACTTTCATTCATGCAAAGACACTAAAAGTTCAGCCCAACAGGCACTTCTTGTGAAAGGACTGCAGGTAAAATGGGAAAAGGAAGATCAAATGTAATCTGTTTCACCATTGATGTAATAACACTTCTGTGTAGAATTGCCTCAATTAGGAGTAATGGATATAGGAAACATCCAACTGGCATCTTCCAAAATTAATACAAAGCATATTACCTATGGCAATCTTAGAAAAAATTTAGACCTAGTGAACTCACATTACCTTAGTTTGCTCCAGTGTCAAAGTAGTGAGTGGCAATCATACAACATGGGTAATACAGTGAGGGAGAAGGTCAATGTAAGAAAAGTGATGGAGCAGAAGAAAGAAAATAGCACATGAAAATTAAATGGATATTGAAAAAAAAAAGCAAAAGAAATTTTTCTAACAAAATCAAGTGGGAGAAATAAGCCTAATCAAAAGGAAACAATCTGAAAATGTCTTTGCACAATTTTAAAATGTCAAGTTACTAAAACTTAAAAAATATTGACCAAGGCATGGATATAGCTGTCACCTGAGACATTTCCTCCCAAATGTGTCCAAAAGAGATCATTTTAATGCTCAGTTTAACTGAAGGATTAGGAACCAGCTCAGACCTCTAAAATACACATTTATTAGTCAAAACTGCTTGACTGGACATGTTAAGTCCCACCAGCAGATAAATAAGTGCTCCCTGATCAGGTCCTACCTGTAAGGACACTGTTGCCAAACAGTGAAGGCTTCAAGTCTAATTTACTTAAGTCAGTACCAGGTGCACAAGTACAAGCCCTCACCTACAGCAACAATACTTACAACCCAGAACAGAAGTGTAAATTTGGTTTCATTAATGGCTTAAGCTGAAAAGCTGGACAGCAAAGTGGCCTACTCAAGGCATAAAAACTCATTCCTCTGGTGTGTCTTGCATGTGGCAGGAACAGGTTAGTGCAAGCAGGCTTGGCATGAAATATACTTCCAGAGTAGATCAGGAAAAGCTTCTCAGATCCCTCAAACTAGATACTGCAGGTTCCCAAGAGGTGATAACTTCATTGTCTACAGGTTTTTGAACCACTTTGCAAGAATGAATAATATATGTTCTTAGAATATCCTGAGTTGGAAGGAACCCACCAGGAGCATTGAGATCTTAGTGGAGAAAAAGGCACCAACATATTTTCATAAAGAAAACAAATCTCTTGTTTATACAAGATGAAGACAGGGAAAAAAGTATATCAAGACAATATTTAAATCATAGAAAAATAGAAATCAGGAAAACAAACAGATGTGATGAAGAGGAAAAAACACACGAGAATCACAAGAATATCCATCCTGTTATAATATACATCAATGTCACAGTTCTTAATGACAAGAGACATTTTTAACTTTTGCAAATTAACTTAGTAATTTCAGCTGCTTAGTGAATTCAGCTGCTGTACTGCAATCAATGGTATTTGATCAATTTCTATCACCTGAAGATCTGGCCCCTGGTGTGCAAAAAGAAATTGTTAATTATTTCAGCACACAATGCATGACAGACTCATGAGATCACTGCAAAATTAGCATATTACAGCTTTGTGTGCTTGCTGTATTCCTTTACCTGTTGGGATTCATAGAAACAAGCTTTCTTCTGCAGTCACGCAGAGTATAATTTTTTTTAAATAAATTGTTCCTGATGATGGGATTACAGGAGCTTTGAGCATATGAATGATTTCTATACTTTGATGAAATTATGAGAGTTGGCAAGTACTAATTATGACTGCTGACATTTGTTTTATTGGTCTGATTTCTCATGCTTGTCATTCTCTTCTCTCCCACTGAAATCCACAGCAAAAAAATTGCTATTTCCACTGATGGAAACAATGATATTGTAGATCACATAACTCTTAATGCCTTGCAAGAAATCTGCTTCCAAAGTCAACTTTTCTCTCTTCTTTTTGGCTTTGTTATTTTGATACTTGCTCTCAGCCAGCAAAGAAAAATCAATTTAAATGAATAAGCAAGTGAACAGCATTCACATCACCTTTATTTCACTTTGCTTCCTTGTTTGATTCTAATGATGTTTTATTTTAGTACCAAGATGCTTCACTACCTGGCCAGGTCTTCATAAATAAGAATCAAGCAAGTAAATAAAATCACAACCCAACTCACTGTCAGCATTTACTCTCAACCATTACAAAGATCTGTTTAATAATAACAAATGTAAGTTCAGGAAAGTCCAAACTGTTCATTGCTCATGCAGGACTCACAAATTTCAGGAGTTAACAGCAGTATTTTAATACTAAAAGAAAACCAAATTGAGGTCCTATCAGATGTGCTGCCAGCTAGAGCAGAAACTTTACTCTTTTTTCTTAAGCTCATGGTTATGCTTTCTTTAATTTGTTCTTGAACAAGGGGAAAAAATGAGGATGAATTCATACAGGGACAGCTGGAATGACAATGTATGGCTAGGGAGGAGAGCTGAAGCATAGACAAGCCACAGCTGAAAGCCACGAGCCATCATGGACTGTCAGCCCTGTCAGATGGGCCTCTGGGATAAGTGGTAAGTTAGGACTGACAAGTTCTCTCTACCTCAGTCCACTGGTCCTGCTTTCTGACAGTGGTGGAATGACCCTCCCTCTCCTCTGCATCCCTTAGCTGGCCTGATCTTTGCTTTCCTCCCCCCTGGTCAGGGGGTGGACTACTTTACTGGCAACACTATTCCCTGTCCTCATAAACATTCTTCTTGCATAGTGCTGAGACAAAACATCTATGCAGAAAGGTCACCATATACAACCAGGCTCAGTGGGGGTAAAAAAGTGAAATATTGCTTTAAGGATGTTTGATGGCTTGAATTGACTCAGAGCCCGATCAGTCCTGTATTTTAAGCCTTCAAAATACTATGAATGTTTGAAAAATACAGTGAAAAAAAAAGTTAGGTGGGATTTGACTATGCAAATAGACACTGATCTGCTGATACCTAAAGTTACCAGGTCTTTGTACTGATAATGGGAAGGAAATGCTAATTCTCAAAGGGTTCATCTACTCTTGAATTCAGGTATCTCTACTCTCACCTGTCTTTTACATGTGGCTTCACAGTCATATAATATATCCCACAGTCAAAAGATGGTTGAGATTGGAGAGCACTGTAATTCCAATCTTGCTTTAGCAAAAGTTAAAAAAAATGCATGTTGGCAGCATCAGTTCTTACTCACTGCCTGTGAAAACGGTGTAAGCACCTGCCTTTGACAGAAACCATTTTCACTTTCAAATATTTAAAGTTGAGTGTGATGTTCAGTGAGGGAATGGGGGAGAAACTATCTTGGTTAACAGGAGACCATAAAACACTGCTTAGAAGTTTTCTACCTCTTTCTGAATTATTTTTTATTTAGGTCATGCCTGCTATACCCACGAGCTTCTTGAGATAACTAAACATTCGTCCAGGTTTGTGCCTGTAAATACAGAGAAAGGTGAGTTCTCAGTCCTGGCAGATGTAGAGTTAGTTTCCCACTACCTGAGTTGAACATTAATGCTTTTTTATTTCAGGAGATTGGTCTGGAATTAAAGTTTCATCAGTAGCTTACTTTTTTTGTTGTTGTTAGAGGTCCAGATTCTCAGCTCTGGTTTACTTTTTAATTCTTCAATAGAAGACTCTCTTAATAAGAGAAGTTTTCTAAAAGCTTAGGGTCTTTTTGTCCATTCACTTGCTTTTTTAATTGTTTGGTTTTTTGGTGTGTTGTTTTTTTTTTTTTAAGCCACGTTCCCTTTACCTATCTGTAAGGATTTTTCCTAAAGTGTCCAAATTCATCTTCCTCCCATAAGAGGAGGGACAGCTCAACCCCTGGGTCACTCCGCGCACGATAGGTGTGTCTGCATTGAGGGTAGAAGGATTTGAGCTGACTAGAGTTGGTGAGACCTTAACTAGCCGTTAATCTCTAGGCTGCACAAGAGAAACACAAACCATCCCTTTTCAGATCCATCACCTTCCTGTGCATTTTCTGGCATTCAGCTGGTGCTGCCTAAAGGCAGAGACTCCAAGGTGCTTTTGAATGCATTGCTAGTGGCTGCTCTGTAGTTTACGCCAAGCTCTACTCCCACAGCAGTGGTCATCTCCTATATTTCAGGATTTGATAAACTGTGATGTCAAATTCATCAATTTTATCACAAAATACAGAGATAGGGTGTTAAGTCATGTCAGTAATTTAATGACATTAAAAGTAGAGCACAGAACTAGTTGGGATTCAAGAGTACAACAGATTAAGATAGACACCATTGCTCATGGTGCATAAAGAAAAAAAACAGCTTGCTGGGGAAACAGGATTTTTGTATCACTCATTCACTATTTTGATGATTTCCAAATGTATTAGATTCACAGGTATTATTTCTTTCCTAAAGCATGCTTGAAAAAAAAATCTTCCTTCTTATTGAGCTCTACTTTATTTGCTAGCAGTTAGTTTCTGTGACCTACAGTGACATGTGGAGCTGACTCTGCTAGCATGTCAGCTGCTTACATCTCCAGCATCCCTGTAAGATGATAGTGTGTCCATGGTGACACAGTGGCAGCAATATTGTAAAGCATCAGCATTACCTTCAAGTGAGAATTTCTTCGGTTTTCCTGCAAGTTTTCTCCTCCAAAACCAATCTTCTCTCTTGAGGTAGGAACTGTAATCACATTCCCCTCATTTCTTTGTTAACTCAAGAACAATATTATGAATATTTTCATATTGCAGTCTTTCTAAAACCTTAACGAGGAAGACGGAAAAGTAAAACAAAGAAAATACACCCTCTGGGAAAAATATTGGGTCAAGATACTCCTAAAGATATTCCCAGCCTTCACAATAGTGTCCTCAACCAATACTAACAAGATGCTTGTGTTCAAGGCCCTGTGGCTTTCTGGCCACTAGAAATTGTGTCAGCCTGTGTTAGGGACTGGACATATGGACTGGCATGGAATGAATGCTTCTAATACGTAAATGGAAACTAATCTCTAATGAGGGATGCCAATGCTCCAGTCAAGTTGCAAATGCATTTCTAGTTAGATAACCAAGATATCTAGGACAGAAAGTCCTGGGAAAGAAAATAGCAGAGGCCAGTTTACTGAAATAATTCTTCCATTGTCCAACTCATTCTTTGTCACCTTTCTCAAGTGTCCTTCACATGACCCAGGCAACCCAATTAGTAGTTTAAAGGTACTGAATTTGACCTGTGAGCCGGATTCCAAGTGTTTTAGAAATTAACAGATGATTTATCCTTGACCTCAGTGTCTCCATCTGCAAAAAAAACCCCAGAGCAATAATATTTAATGAACAGTGAAGTTGCAACTAATTGGTGCTCACTCTGCAGCAGCTTTGCCATCTGGGAACTTGAATTCGTGACTGGGGTTGCAGACAGCAGTGTTAGGGAACTCATAGGTTGGGATAGACAGCAGGAATATGGAAGATGTCAGGGGATATAAGACTGAGAGATTGGATGATAAGAAATAAGTATACAATGGAGGGTAGGAGTTCATGGTTTGTGTCAAAAATATGAGAAGAGGCAGAAGTTTGAAGGTAGGTAGGATCTATTTCACTCCCTAGTGTGGGGAGATGCAAAAAATGACACCAGGAAGTGGAGTAGAAAGCAAGAAAACTTGAGTCTCAAGCATGTGAAAGGTTTGATGTTTGAGCAATGAAGCCAGGAAATTACATCTTTTCTGTGGGGAAGAAGGTCTTGTAAATGATGCAGGGCAATTGATAAGTTCTTTTGACATAAGGGAATTTCAGTGAAACGCTCAACCACCCGAGAAGTGTATCAATGAGAAGGATGGTGAGTTAAATGAGAGGAAGTCTCGACAATCTCAGAAGCATCACATCTGTAGGAACTGCTCTGTAGGTACAAACAAGTGTGCTCTTGTGAGACGGAGAGTCATAGAGAAAAGAGCAGAGGAATCTTAACCTCTGGATCTCAGCTACACACAGAATTAGGCCCCTCTGCTTCAGACTTATGTAGCCTGAATCCCATGAGATAAACATGGGATAAGCAGAACTTTAGGTTGTTCTCAAGCTGAGGTAAGTGTAGTTTTAAAGCATCAGCTAACCCCAAGATTGAAACTAAGCACATGGTAACCAAACATCTCAGCTGTTTTATTGTTTGGGGGTTTTTTTTAATTTCTTTGTGCCTGTCTCTGATTATATGACTAGTTTATTCATTTTCTGTACATTTCTTCAAAGTGTAAATAGCTGCAGGAGTTCACAGAGCTGTTTGGTCAGATCTCTGGGACTGGAATCCAAATCCACCACCAGATGCAGACACAAAGCAGTCTCATTTTGAGAGCCTAGCGAAGCCATAATTTCCAGTGACTTCCTCAGGAACTGATCGGTATGCCAGAAAAACTGCCTTTTTAGGCACCTAACCAGGGATCTCAGTGTCTAATGGTGAGCAGTGAAGTTTAAAATATTATTAGCTTCATTGCATTATAACAAGCTGACCTCTCCAATATAGTTCCCTCAGCTGATAAAGTGATTTTGCATGGCAGAGCCCTTGCTGCACTAGACTGGTGTGAAAGGTCTTTTAGAAGTGTAACACCCTGCCCAAAGGCTAAATATTATTAACAATTTTTTTTCCCATTTGAACATCACATTAATTAGCAGCGAACACAACTATCTGTAAAACTCTCCAATACAGCACTAAATTCATCACTCGTTCTAAAATTTAGCAAAAATTACCATATGTGTTTGGAGGAAGCGCAACGTTTTCTGCATTTCCAGGCTGCTGAGGCAGCATCCTCTTAGTGTTGATAAAAATTGCTTTGCAAAGGTTGTGCCTCTTTGGATTTATCACTATCAGCATGTGGCAGTGTTTGAGCTTCCAGCTTAAAAAAAAAAAAATTCAAATGGAATTTTACAGTACTTGCTTTGGGGCTGGAGCGTAAAACTGCTCTCTTAGCAGCTTCCAAGTCCCTGGAAGCTGGGTCCCTGTGTCTCTCAGCTTCATCACACGTCCTTATGCATTGCTGCTGATCTTTCCCACTTGCTATTTAATTACTTTATTGCATAGTTTGGAGGTAGCTTTTTATTATTATTGTCTTGGTTTGATTTTGGCTTCTCTCAATAACAGATGTTTACAGCAGTGCAAGGGTATAAAGTGCAAAATTAATGCACCAATGCACAGCATGGAAGATATCACCATGGAGGAGAGGACAAAGTTGCTGAAAAAAGATTTTGAAGAAATTTTAGCTTTAGAAAAACTGACTGGATTTACATCAGCCAGCTGTGAGCCCAACAGGAAGGCAAAGAGATGCTAAGCATTTGCCATCTACTCTATACACCTCCAGCAGCTCTTCCTCAGGCTAGCTCTGGTGCTGCAGGTTGGATGTTTGGTAGCAATTAGCACAAATTAAATGCTGACATACTATTCTGGTGTAATGCTTTACTAAAGGACTACAGTTTGTGTGTCAGGAGTCCCATCTGCAATCTGAATCTGCGTGCTGTGTGGTGATGATAAGGAGATACGCTTAAGAAGTGCACTGCTGAGCTGAACTGAGACACTAATGGAAGTGCACCTGGAAAATGAGCTAATGTCCTTGGAATGGATGGAGAACAGCAGTGCGTTTACACCTCGTAGGGCAAACGCATATTTGGATCTAAGCAGATCCAAACCAGTCTATATTAATATAAATATACTGAAACACTTTTACTGAAAATCTGGTCCTGTATTCTATCAAAAAAAACCCAAACCAAAACAATATCAAAAACAAAACCAAAAAACCTTATCTTTGTGTACTGGAGTGGATGAGGAATACCAGCATTTGCTTTTTACAGGGTGCCTCTCCGGTTTGAGTTTTGGGCTTTTTAGAACTCAGTATTCCACTGGCTGTCTTTATTTTGATTCCCTTGACAAGGTTACTCATAGTATAACCTGAACCTGTGTTTCCTTCCTGCACACTTGGAATAGAGGCCTTGGTGAGAGCTGGAAACACCTCTGCGTCCTAAAGCCAACTCAGTCCCATTTCATGGGAAGGGTAAAGTGAAGGGTAAACGCTCCATTTTGAAGCCTCTTTTATGTGTTTGATCTTTCACAGCGTTCCTCATTCAATCCGTCCCGCACTACTGATATGAGGAAGCTGTGAAAGTTAATCCATTTTAGAGATGAATCAGTTCTGGCAACTGTCCTCAGGCACAGGTCAGTAAGCACAGGATGGACGGGCATTCCAAGGCTCTCTGCAGGGAATAATTCCTTGAAAAATGGTACCTGAAAAATTCTCACTCTCTTGTTGCTCATCTGCTTTGGTAGTAGGTAGCTGGCACAGAGTTCAGTTTCACCTTGGCTCTAGGCAAGGCAGAACTGCCAGACAATAACAATTTTCAGACAAGAAGTTTACAGAAAAAAATAATTAAAAAATCACACTCACAGTCCCACTGAGAAGAGATCCTCTTTGTGCCAAGCATTAATACATCTCCAGTACAAGTATTTTCTTTTTACATATTCCTGCTTGCAAAATAATGTCCCAAAATAATAACCTATTGTGGGAAAAGCAGAAAACATATCAGAAAGTATGATAAAATGTGTTCTTTTGTTCAGCATGTATAGGAAGGACACAAAACATTTCAGCACATATAGGAAAGACATAAAACATTTCTGATGCTTCCCTGTTTATGCTCAGCACTGTAAATAGGAAAAATGATGCTCTGAAATGGACAAGTTTAGAGAAAATGTCTGAGAACTAAAGAATGTTGATCCCACTGTGGCTAAAAATCAACTCCTGCTGTGAAACCTCTGGCTGTCTTCTTGTGTTCAGGTTCAGAGAAGTTCAGGGTTTGTACATTTCTTTCATCAGCATTTTGCCTATACCAACCTTGAAGAAAGTCTGAGATCCTCATGCTGTCAATCTAAGCCTTACAGAAATCCATCCTAAATCTGAATTTTAGTGGCAATGAGCATCTCACTACCCTTTAGCAAAACTGAATGCCTCTCTGCCCAAACTCTGAGTAGAATACCTCAGCATGATGCAAAAACAATTAACATTTTTTCTTTTATTATCTATTGGCTGTGCAAACTATGAAACAATGTATGACTTTTTTAGGTTTATTTAGGCCATAGTTGTCAAACACAATTTGGTCTTTTTTTTGATAGAAACTTTGGCCCAAAATCCCACACAAAACCATATCTACAGATTTATTTTTATTAACATCCTCTAGTTGTACTTATATAACTCAACAAAAAAGAGTTTCAATGGCTAAAATACAAGTGAATTTAATTTTTTAAAGTTTTAACTGATGTCAGCACCCTCCTCCTCTTTAAGAACTGTGAACGTTGCCTGCCCTTGGATTATTTTTTGTCTTTGGAGAAAATTTTTCTTCTGTTTTTAGACTAAGTTAGGTAGCTCAGCGAGAACTGTCATTCTGAGTTGTCAGTTTTTTGTGCAGCTCATTTCTCTATAAGCACAGATGCTGACGTTCAGTAGAGCAATTTCTAGCAAAAATATCTGAAGGAAAAACAATATCATTGTTAGAAATGCTAGCACTTGGATTAACACACTCAATTTTAGGGGGGGAAAATCTGGCTAATGGACATCAGGGTCTTTTGGAAAGAGAAAATTTTAAGGCATGAGCACCCTCTCACAGCAGCAGTCCTTAGTATTGCAAATGATGCCTAACAATCTTCCTGACTTTGGGATGGGTTTTCAGCTGTGTTGTGTCATCCCTTATCCCACTTGTTGATGCTGTCACACCTCTTCAGCCAGCTTTATGAATGAAAAAGCAATTGTTCCTTTTGATATGGGAAATCCTAGGACAGGGAAGTTATGTCCGTATATGGAAACATTCCTACTGGAGCAAAGAAGAAACTGTTCTAAGTTAAAATAATCTCCTAGAAATAAGTTTACTTACAAATACCATGTTTCTTATAAAATAAGTAAACAAATAATAATAAAAAAGCTTGACCCACAAGGATGTGAACTTAAGTTGTATAAAACATTTGGTGCCTGTTGGATCTCATTGTTACGGGGCCTGTTGTCTCTGTGGTGTCAAAAAGGCCCATCATAAATTCTGAAAGTCCAGAGATTCATTCATGCAAACAATGTCTATTGCACATGAGGGCTTCTCCATTCATCTCCTCATGAGAACCTGCACAGGATACCCTGGTAGACAACCTTCGACCACCAGCCAGCAAGTGCTCCTGTGGGGCAACAGCCTTCTGGGCTGCAGAAGTGATGTTACCAGCAGGTCAGAAGCAGGTGATCCTTCCCCCTCTGCCCAGTGCTTTTGAAACACCTTTGCTGTTCTGGGTCCAGTGCTGGTCTCCATAGGAAACAAATGTGGATGTACTGGAGCAAATGCAGCAAATGACCATAAAGGTGGTTATGAGACTGGAGCATCTGTCATGAGGAAAGCCGAGAGACCTGAGGTTTCTGAGTTTAAAAAAAGATGTCTCTGGGGAAATTTGTTCATCTGTAAAAATAAATATCATTTGAATGGGAGTAAAGATGAAACCATTCCTTTTCAGAGACACCCAGTGATAGGACAAGAGACAATAGGCATGGACTAAAATATAGAAAATTCCATTTAAACATAAACCACTCTTTTTTACTGTGAGGGTGGCCAAGAAGGATCCACGGAGAAGCTGCCAAGTCTTTGTGGTCAGAACTATTAAAAGCCCAACTGAATACAGACCAGACCTACCTTCTTTAGCTGAAAGGGGAACAGGGGAAACTGGACTAGATAATCTTGAAAGGTCCATTTCCACATATTCACACTGTGATTGTTAAAAGAGATTCTGGCTATAAATAATCCTAAAACACAGGAAAATGTGAAAACAGATTAAAGCTTTAAGACTCCTGTGTGCTTTTTGTGCAAATCAGCTACACACAGTTTGTTGTAATGATGTCCCAAGGTTCATTCTAATATCTAATACTAAGATACTTTGTCTGCAACATAAAAGATGGACAGAATCAAGACTATCTTCAGACCAAATAGCTTGTTTCTGCCTCTGTGTCCTGAATATTGCAGCCCCTCTTGGGATAAGCCTGTGCAATCAACCTCGCTCCAGGAAGTAACTACCACACTGTACACAGAGGAAGAAATTCAGGAACTTCACAGCCTAAATGCTGGGCATTCTATCTGAAGTAGTCTTCTAGGTAAATATTCACCAGACAAAATCCAGTGGAATAAAACATAAGCTAGTTGTCTAGATTCTTCACAGCTAGTGAAGAGAAATAGATTACCTCTTGCTTCAAGGCAGATGTCTAAAACCATTAGCTGTGTCATTCTTCAGAAATGCTTTTTTCCTTCCATTGCCTATAGAAGTATTCTGAATAATTAACTCTGATATAGATGTTTATAATATAGGTGTCTAAAATTAGATAAACTGACTATTGTTATTGTCAAAGCTCATGAACCAAGATGACAAGTGAGCTTTGGTGTTTTTCTTGTTTAATAACCACTATCTAGTATGCCAGCACCATCAGTAAGCCACCCCTGGGGCTCCCCTTGCAGTAACATGACTAGGGGAAGTATCTTACTTAGCCTAAAGCCCAGTCTCAAAACTGCTTATGCACAGCAGTGCAGCTGTACAACAGTTCTCAACAGTGGATAACCTCACACACAGACCACCTAGACTTATCCTCTGCCTTTTCCATCCATCTACATAAAGAGAAAGGACTGATTTCCTTGTTCAACAATCCTTCCAAAATTTGAGGTCAAATCTTTGCTCTGCTGTTGAACATCTCTTTGAACTCAGGTAAGTCTGTCAAACCTTGATTCAAAAAATATTCAGGGCTTAGCCTCCTGCTGGAGTTAATGATTCCAGTTGCCTGAGAAGCTTTGAAGGTCAGAGGACTTCTCTAACACGTGTAAGCCTCAAAACTGTTAGGGAACAGTGTTCCTCAGAACTTGTGCATTGGAAACAACTTTATTTCATGCCTCTGTGAATTGTTCTTACATAAATATTTTATGGTTAAATGCAAAATACCAGCTGTCTAAATGAAAGGAGTCATGCAGGAGTTCAGGTAAAGAAGTAAGAGCAACACAAATGAGGTGTAGCAGATAGTGCACGATATTTTTGACAGTGTTGGTCCACCATTTAACTGGATAAGTAAAGGCAGCCATTATTTAATTTTATATCAAATGGCTCTCAATTATAAACATAAAGAGAAAATGGAGGCTTCTAGAAATGCAGGTGTTAGTTTCCAGAGACTGAGTCTCTTTAAAATGAGAAGTTTGCTTTCAGTATCTGACAGATACCCTTTCAGATCTCTCACCTCCACTAGTCCACAAGCCAACAAAACACACACATCTACTATCAATTTAAAATCTCTCCACCAAAAGCTGTCTTTAGACAAACATTACAGCTTGTAGCAGTCTTTTGTATACATTCGACCCATTCCTATCCCTCGCAGCACACCAAGAGGAGTATCTTTATAGGAATCTCTCTTCCCTTCAAGGTGGAGCTAGACTGAAAACATTGGCATTATTATAGTATCTGCTGTGGTGAACAGCATGTTTGGTAGGAGTCTTCATTTTTTCAAAAATTTTATTATTAGCACATTCCTGGTTAGCACAACCATTACTCACTGCTGATCTTTGGACCGGAGGTGCACATTGCAAGTTACATTGTTATAGATTTTTTAAGTCAACGATGAATTCCACTGGCAGTTAAAACCACGGGGAAGAGGCTTTAAGACATACCTTTTTAGATACTCTTCTCGTACACTTGCCCTTATATTGATTCCTTCCACCTTCCACGGTATGTAGCACAGTTCCTTAACCATGAGCTTTGACTCCTTTCCAGATCATAGTTTTCTATAAGATTTGATCTTTTCCATAAAGGACAGAATAAAAGGTATTTTTTGGAAAAGAGGGAAATTATCTTCAAACAATCTCTTGATTTGCTGTGAAAACTATTCTGCTCCTAGCCTGGTTTTATTTCTGGTCATGGTCTATAGACATTTAATTATCTTTTCTTTATGTCAATCAAATATGTTTTGCAAAAAAGCTTTAGTATACAGGGTCCCTGCAAAATGCTTTATGTCCTTGTGTGTGCAATTGTACCTCCACCTGTATTAGATGATGGTGACATTTAATAAAATAAAATCATTATAAAAAATATTTTTTTCAATATTTATATGCCTAAAGCCTTCCTCATTATCCATAAATGGTGGAGTAAAAAGCAGTTGTGTAGGAAAACAAAATTATGTAAATGAAAAAAATGAAGGTTGCAGTTTGCCCCCGTGGCTTTTTTGCAAACAGTCTGACACCAGCATTGCTCTGGAAACCCCTGGGTGCTGCCCCTGAAAAAATACTTTTTCTCTACATTTCAACTCTTTATGTTACAAGCTGATAAAATGTTCAGGATCTGCAAATGCTTCACAGATAAATAAGTTATTCAGAAAATTATAAACAGCTCTACAGAAGGAGGACTCCGCTGTTGATGAGTCTCTAATAAGAACTTTAATACTGAAATATTTGACAGGCTACTGTCACAACACTTCTCCATCCCTGGCTGTTTACAGGTTTCCTAGGTACTCAGAAGAATTTTGTTCCAGTAAAGCATTATAGATAATTACTAATTTTTCTTTTGTTGTCTGTGCTTTCTTTTATTTTAGACAAGGTGTCAGACCTCTTTGCATGCCAGTAAAATGAGGAATCTTACTATTCAAGGAGACAGACAGGAAGAAGGGAACATTGCTGGTTAGGTTTCTTTCTCTCTGTTACTCCACTCTTAATAGCAATTTCCTGAAATAGAATTCCATACGTTCATGATTATTAAGATAGTCGGAAGCATATTCTACTTCTTTTTTTCTTGGAAAACTGTTGAAACAAAAGTGATTTCCTATCTCATAATATTATTGAGTTAAGGAAATTTTTTAAATGAGTTTTCATATGAAAAATCTGTGAATAAGTTTTTTAGTAAAAAGATATGGAAGATATATTTTGTCTCTGTAATGTATGTTATTTCAAGAAAAGAAATTCGATTTCTGATCCAGTGCAATTCTCATGGAAATTACATACTCTTCCAAAAGGGAAGCTATTCTGTGTCTTAGGTGTGCCTTAGCTTTTCCCAAGTATCCAATCAAAATCTAAAAGATTCCTTAATCTTGAGTATTTATATAGATGATGTTGCTGTATCAGAGCATTCAGCAGGTCATAATTTTTTTTCCAAACTGCATATTTTTAACATATTAGATTAAAATCTGGAATCAATATTTTAATCAACACTTATTTTTGCTCCCACAGGCAGAGATGATTTTTCAGTTCTTTGCTGTGACAAGCAGCAAAGGAAAGGAATAGAGAGGAGATGTCCATGTGGTGAAGTCAGAGCACTTCCATGCAAATGCAATTCCTTAAGTTAACAGGCAAATGTGCTTTTGTAGCAGGAAAGAAAAGGAGGAAATTTGATAAACTCTGAATTTATGAGGCATTTGAAAGAGTAGTCCTACCTCTTTGGCAGTGCACATTTTAACCCATGGTAATATAAGATGATATTAGATCTTCATGTCATACAACAATATTTAGAAATGTCTTATAAGACCAGATTTTGTTAATTGCATATTAAAAATTGACTAGTTTGTTTGGGTTTTTTTAATGTGCCATGTTAGGATCACTGATCTGCCCCACTATATTTAGCTGCCAGCATATTCTTCTCAGTGCAAGAGATACTTATTTTCTTGATTTAGGGAAGGGGGGAAAGTCTCCTTGTGCATGTCAAAACAAGAGAAACGAAATGTCAGCTGTGTGTGCAGGCAGCCACCTTGTAGTAGTATAAAGATCATTATCATGGCTATGCTTCATGAACGAAGATTTGGGAAGGACTCTACCCACACTTGCTGTAAACATGCTGGTGGCTAAAAAGGCCAATGCAGGATAGGCAAGTCTGGTTGCAAAAGGCACAGCAGAAAGTCTCCTTAGGCAATATGGGCAAGGAACTGTTCTTTCTATGTTGCCTTTTCTCCTCAAGACTGATTCTGCATGTGTTCTGAACCAGACTGTCATCTCCGGGGTCAGTCTCGAAACCAGTATCCTGAACTGCCTGCATGCAGGGTTGGGTCTGCGGCTTCCAGTTGCTTCCTATCCCCTGCCGTTTCGACCCTCGCCTGTCGCTACTATGTGGACTTTGCAATGTGGGTGAACCCTTCGAGCCTGCACAATGGATATTTTAGGTGAGGCACAGTGTGTGTGGAACTGGCCCCACCCTTTACTCCTAAGATTCATCTGCCAGGGCTGAGGGAGCTTGGATGGTGACAGTGAATATCTCAGGACACAGGTTTGGTTAGAGTATCCTTCTCATAGAAGGATAGCCTTACAGGGCTCAGCAAACTCCATCTGCCCAGGTTTGAAGTTAGAGTTGTTGTTCTCCTAGGATGGTTGCCAGAGGGCTAGTGAGCCCATCCTGCCCATGGACACACTTTGTCTGACCCTTCAGCTGAGACCTGTCTGGCATGGGAGGCAGACTGGAGGCACAAACCACCATCAGCAAAGCACTCAACCTCATGAGGGCATGCAAGCTTCTCCTCCACAACATGAGGGTGTCCATGGAGAAGAATATAGAGACACTGTGCATGTATAAGGAGGATCAGATGTGAGTAACAGTGTACAGACCCTGCAAAAACGCTGAACCTGCACCTCCCTAGAGCCCAAGCCCTGCTCTGCCAGGGTGAGGGCAGGTAATTGTGCCAGGTTCCCTGAGGTGCTTCAGTGTTCTGGGAAATGTTTGCAGGTCCCTTGTGCTGTGACAGTCTCAGCCAGCCGCTTGGAAACCCTGGCATTTCAATAACCAGAAGAGGTGGGTGTAGGTTGCTCAAAGCAGATTAGTGGCAAATCCAGGATGAAAACTTGACTCCCCTTCAGCCTCAGGAGAGCACCTCACCTACCAAATCTCTGCTCCCCTGCTACTCCACACAGAGCAGGGCTGCTGAAGTGCTGAGGTTTCTCAGTTTTCACTGCTTTTGGCACAGGATGTACTGAAGTAGCTTGGTATCATGTTTAAGACTGAATTTTCAGGACTGATTCAGAGAGATTGAGATTTCTAAATAATCCTTTTCCTAGGAAATGCCTGTAATTTAATGCTCCTTCAGCATGCTTTTCTCCCATAAAAGAGTCTTTCTGATTCATGTAACAACTTTTATTTGTGACCTGAGGATTTTGCTGGAATCCCATCTGCTTTTTCTGTGCTATAAGTCCTAGAAGAGGTTTAATGAATACAATCTTGCTCAAGAAGCCTTTTGATATATCCTGTTTCAATTAGATATCAAAAATACATATGTATTAAGTGCATATTCTGCAATTACTTGGTACATCCAACTATTAAAAAATGGTAACATTCAACACCAGTTAGATAATTACTTGCACCAAAATGTTTACTTTGTTTACTTTTACATTTGAAGTGATCACGTTAATGATGGATTGAGTTTATTTCTTTTCTGTCCCCTGAGATATGTCATCTGACCTTTAGCTGGGGCTGATGAACAAAAAAGTTACCTGATGCATCTGCCAAGTGTTTCATTATCTGTTACCTCTGAAGGACCTAACTCTTATCCAGCACAGGTCACAGCTTGGTGACTTCAGCTAAGCCTCCCAGGGATAAAAGCCTGTCACTCATATATGTTATGGCCTTTGCTTCAAAAACACCAGGATCAAACAAGCTTAGGGAAGACATTAATTTCCAGATGAGCTCAGGTCGCTAAGCCTAAGAGTTTGGTTTTAACATAGTAAATGTGCCCCTTACCACAATATTTTACTGATCAGAAAAAAAAGATAAAAAACAAAAAACAAACCAAACGAAAAAGAAACAAACTAATTTTTAGTTATTTTCAGAAATATCAATGACAATTTATATAAACTTTTAGAATATGAAATCTAGTGCAAACAACAAATTATAGGTTTTGAGGGCAATTATTATAATCCTTAGTCAGCCAAGGGATATTCCTGACAAGTATTACAGTCTCCTCTCTGATAATACAGAAGAAGGAGGAAGGTACACTTTCTCTTTAATGTGAAATGAATTTTTTTATCCTAATTTTGATAAGAAAAGAAATATTTCCATCCCCAAGGGACATCATGATGGAAACAGCCCAGATGCTAGAGTATCTAGCTACTGCAGATTAAATATATATATATATTTATTGTGTGAATATTCTTCTTTATTCCTAATTAATAAAGAAGAGAGTCTAATCCAACTAGAGAAAGACATGTTTTGTTTCCTTGTTTTCTATAGTCTTCTCATCTATTATTAGGCAGCCCAAAGATGCTCTTTGTACCTTGGAACATGTCTGCCATAGATTAATAAGAAGACACCCAAACTTGTTCTGATCATTGTCATCTCAGATCAACAAATGAGAAAATTACACCAGGGACCTGAGATGGTTAGAAATCATACAGAAGGATTTATTCTTTCAGAATTAATCCTCTATTTATGTTAGTATTAAGCTTTTAAAGTTGAGAACATTTCCATCAAACTACTTCAGCTCTCTTTGTACCGCACCTTCCTGCACTTCAGATTACAAGATTATCTGAGATATATAGGGTCTCTTAGCACTGATTCAGACTGGTATTTTCCCCCTTTTGTTCTCTACTGCATAAGATCAAGATTGTAATCCACCTAGAAGGAGTTCTAGTGACCGGTGACAGGAATAGATCCAACTGTTGGGTGAAGTATTTAGTGTACCAGTCAATTACCATGTAGAATTGAATTACAATTTATTAACTGATGAGAAAGTTGTTTCAAAAACATTCTAATTTATTATTATTACCGGCCACTTGCCTATGCTAAATGATTTAATCAAAAGAGCTTTTTAATCATGAGGGAAACATATTTTCATCAAAATGAACAGCACACTTTAATTAAACAGAGTAGAAAGCAGAAGGTAAGTTCTGAAATGTTATCTTTTGCTGAGGCTCCAGGGGACTAACAAAATCCTTTCAAAATCTGACCTTTCAGAAGAAAAGCCCAATTGGGTATATAGCTATTGCTTATCTCTACATGAGAGATTTATGCAGGTAAGTGCCTGCTCTTGAGATGAGAAAATACTTCATCATGCATTATTATTCCAGGCTTTAAGTAGACTGACAGGTCCAGAGCCTACTATTGTAAAAGAGGCATTACTCCATGGAAGGTTATGAAGGATTAAACATTCTTTCTTAGTACAGATCACAGTTTGGGAGTTAGTCTGTAAAAATCACCACTGATAATAGGGAACTATTTGGCAACAGGAATCAAGAGATATGTCAGTTTAGACCTGCTGATCACCTAATACATGCTGTTCAGTTTCATTCATCTACCAAACATGTTGAAAGCTGTAGTCCTGAGTGCAATGTTGGTTTCAACATGGCATATTGCAGAAGGATGAAAGCTGCTCTGCAAAACTATGGGAATTTAGAGCATAGACATGAAAAGTGAGCACAGATTTATGTTTATAGATGACCCTTAAGGTAATGCTGTTTTCGTTATCATTCATGAGCTGTTTTGCTGGCCACATCAGTTGTTTTAAGAAATAAAAATGGGTGAGGTGACGTCATCAAAGCAGAATTTCTCACTCTATCAAGTCCTTCCTTTCCTTGGTACACTGGGAGAGAGATCATGACAGACTGGACCTTGTGTATGAGGGGTGTTCTGGACCCTCCACCTAACACGCAATAACTCATCATACTGTCAGACTTAACCAGGCAGACTATTCACAAGCAGCAATGTGTTCAGACCCACTTCATATCTGTATTCAGAAGTTTTATAAAGATTCCTCTTAGATGGTCTCCTTGCAAAGCTCTCCATCAACCCATTTTGTGACATTGCTGTTTTCCTCTACTCCAGCAGAGAATCTCTTCCACACACTGAATTTTTGTCTAATTTTTTTTTCATAAAATTCTTCTCTTTTAAATTGTTTGATCTGTTAATGTTCAATAACACTATGTTCTTTTAAAATATGCTTCTAATATTTAAGGCCCAGTTTTTGCCTAAGCATCAAAGTAGGGTGTCATATATGGGACTGTAGCCTCATTTTTTCTAGGGAATTGTGAGAATTTATGGCAAATGGATACTTATTAAAAAAATCCCATCCTTGATTCTGTTGGATTGAAGTGTGAATTAAACCAGGCTGTTGATGTTGGTTTTGTTGTATTATTTAAAAAAGCATTCAGTAAACTCCTAGATCTGCAGATTTTTTTTAATTATTATTATTTTTCTGTTAATTAGAACAATCAAAACATATACACAAGCTTTTTACTTACCTTGGTAATTATCTCCTGGCAATCACAAAGTCCACATCTCTCAGAGATAACTTTGAGTCAGTCTTACTGAAATAGAATTTGCATTCAAGAGCTGGTAAGGAAAGGGGAGGATGTAGTATTGACTGTCTTTAAAGAGAGCAGCACGGAAGAGTCTAACCTCTCATTTATATTTCTTCAACTAGGGGATGATGAAGGGAGAGAGACACAAAAGCAATTAAAAATAAAGGCTTACAAAGGAATAGTTTGTAGCTAATCGAATTGCTGTGGATACCCTGTTTGGTGTTTTCATTCTTTCTGCAATTTGTTAGGGGAAAATCGCTTGTTGCAGCAAAGAACATTCATTTTGGAAATTGTTTTCTGACAGTCAACACATGAGGTTAAACCACAGCCCCTGATGCAGGCACAGAGGCCTCTTATCTTCCACAAAATAATGACATTTATCGAAGGTAGTTGCTTAAAAGCCTTTTAGTAAGACCACTGATTATCATAGAGAATCAGCTATTTCTGTGATATTAATCATCTCATCCCAATGCAAACGTCAAAAGGATTTTACAGGGACATCCAAGGAGTGTCCTGCAAGGCTGAAAGATGAGAAAGCACGGATGTCTGAATCATATATACTAAAAGGGCTTTCCATGCACTCGTTAGAGAGGAGGAGTCTGATCTGATTCTGGCTGGACAATCTTCTACCCTTGCCTGTTTTTTTGAGCTCTGGCTGATACTGTGTTATGGCCAGAAACAGGAGTAGTGAATGCAGTTTAGCTTCTTCCTTCCTGTGAATTGTCAGTTCTAATTCTGCACTTATTAACTTCCAGTATCGTAACTGAATAGAAGTTCAAGAGGGTTAGAAGTTGAATGAATAGCCACAGGAGCGTCAAAATGATCTGCAGAGAACAGTTTTGATTTTAACTCCTTTCAGTCCAAGAGAGGGAAACAAAATAGTGTCCAGGCTTATGTGAAGTGTGAATGGAAATTTTCAGAGATAATTCTCAGAATGAAACTGCAGAGATACAGTTACAACTACTAATGCACATTGTACCAAGACAGGGCATATCCACCTTTACTACAAAACTGGCTAATTTGGCCATGCTTTGCCTTCATAATTAAGACCAGTGGGTGATCCTAGGAAATAACTATCTCTGGTTTAAAAGAATAATGAAACTACAAGTCAATGCAAATCCAACAGCAATCTTCCCCCCCCAAAAAAAGCAAAACAACCTAAGAGAAATTTTTTGAGAGCTCTACACTGACCTCATTGAATTCAGTCTAGTAATAATACTGTTCACGCTAATTATATGCTTTAAAAAAGGAAAAAAAATGAATGAGTGCATGTTGATATTAATTTTTTTTTTTAAAAAAAGTAGTCTCCATCAAGTGAAAACTTGCTTGGTCTTTGCCAGTGACTGACAGAAGTTACTTTACAGAACTACACATTAATGATAAATCCTTAAAAGCTTGGCGCAGTTGCCCATCTGGATTTTAAGTAATTTATGGGCTATTCTGACAGTCTTTAATATTACATTACCTTCTAATATCATCATTTAGAAATCTAAAACTAGTCTCTAGTGTCTTGGATAGCAAAGCTATGAAAAATATAATAAAATGAAACACATATATAATAAAATTAAAAAATCCATATCTCACATTAATGCAAAAACATTTTGCAAGAATGTGGAATATAATCACATTTAAAATAAATTAAGAAATATATGTTCAGTAAGGTGTCTTACAATTTTAAAAGAATTTACTCTAGACCACGCAGGTTACAAATATAAATGATTCAGTGAGATCTCATTAAAAGACACAGCACAATTGATTTCTCATTGAGAAAAAATAGCCTAACAGTTGGAATACCCCTTGACTCTCTCTGTGGGTGTAGTGTCTCACCTGACTTCTACATGCCCTAGACACAGGAGTGCTGGAATTCTTTCCTGCTAATTTTCCCATGAGTTTCTGTTCATTTGCTGATATTTTGATGCTCCAGAACAGCTCAAAGCCTTGATTTTGTTTTATTTCTTATTCTGGTCTTCAAATCTGAAAACATTTTGATGATGCAATGACCAATGATCAAATACCTTGTAGCTATTTCAGCTTTTGCAGACACTCCAGCCATCACAGAAAAAAAATGAGCTACATTGAATCTTTGCAATGAAGAGATTTCTAGGTATAGATATGCTTAGCTCCTGTTGGTATTATCATGATTATGATAAAAGAGATTAATTTCTTCCCTTGTAAGTTACCAGACCAATGGCTATTCCTTTCCAGAGTTATAGTAAAGACTGCCCACTGGAAAACCATCTCTTACATGCTACATGTTGATATCAGACACCTCAGATGGTATTTACAGCACTGCTGGAAACTTATTCCTTCCACAAGTTCCCAACATTGTCTTGAATTATATTCACTACCATTGTTGATTTGCAGTACTACTTTATTTTGGATTTTATGTTTCTCTTACAAGCAAGCTGCTTCCTTCACTTGCATTTACTTTAAACCTGAAAAAAACTTATGAACATGGCAAGCAAGTTCTGGACAAGAAAAAAGAGAACTTACAAAGGTCTAAAACATCAGTTCAGAGTGTCTCTAACATTGACCTTGTGGAAAGAGACAAAAAGCATTGCAAGGGGTCTGTGACCCATAGATAATTCAGCAGTCACTGATGAAGCCATCCCATGGCCTGGCGGACCAGAAACATTTGTTACCATCAGAGAAAGGAAGAATGTCTGTAAAACACTCTATCAAATGCTGTCCTTCAGATATTGAATCTTCCCTGGAATATTGACTTTGGATTTATGCAGGAAATTTAGATATTCTTTTTATATGTAAGAGCTTGTCTTGTAACTGTCTGGATTTCTGTGCCAATTTAGGAACTATCTTTATGCACAGCCTTGTTCTAGTTTTTTGATATCTATAAGAATACTGACTGGAATGGTCTTCAGCTTCCTTAGGAACAAAACTCTTTATTGAGAAAAAAGGTGTTTTTAAGGGATTCTTTTTTTAATTACTGTCTGCTTAGTTTTTCAGAAATGCAGCTGAATTATCGTAAACCTACATTATATTATGTTATAAACCATACATTATCCAAGTGTTTTGGTGCAATTAGCAGCCTGCCTTTTGATTTCTGCTTTCCTTAGACAGTCTGTCTTATTATAGGAATCTTTCCTTCATTATTACTTGATAGCTTCCTATTATAAAAGCATTATTTAAACAATGTGTCTGATGGTCCCACAATGAGGATTGCATTGAGAAGTTTCCATAGAAACAATACACAACATATTAATAGCTGAAGTAGTGTTGAATTGTGCTTTTGGTCTACAATAAAATACCAGATGCGCCTGTAATAAAATGTCTTAAAATCCTTTAAATAATCTTATATATAATATTTTATATGCCAAGTTTTTTATTTTTCTGACATAACAAAGACCTATGGCAAAGTCCCTAAATAATTATAGAATCATAGAGTCATAGAATCGATTGGGTTGGAAAAGACCTCCAAGATCATCAAATCCAACTCTTGGTCCAACTCCAGTCCATTAACTAGACCATGGCACCCAGTGCCACATCCAGTCTGCGTTTAAAAATCTCCAGAGATGGTGAATCCACCACCTCTCTGGGCAGCCCATTCCAATGCCTGATGACTCTCTCTGTGAAGAATTTTTTTCTGATCTCCAACTTAAATTTCCCCTGGCGGAGCTTGAGCCCATGCCCCCTTGTCCTATTGCTGAGTGCCTGGGTAATAAAACTGTGTAATAGCAGGAGATGTAATTATAGGTTCTATAGCCAGATTTAATATATTACAGACCAAAAAATTTACATTTTCTAATGCACAAAAAACTACTTCATTCCTTCATTCACATCTATTTTCAGTGAAACAGAGATCCTACTTTGAATATCTATATTGTGGCCAAATCAGATGCAGTCTTTCCTACTAAGCCATTGTCCTGCTTTAAAGAAAAATGACAAGAAACATGTTCCCTAGAAGAACTTTCTCATATATACCTCCTCTAAAAACCCCCTTGCACTTATTAGAAGGCAGAAACGTTATAGCCTCCCCTCATTAATCCCTCATTATCTTCACAAAAAAAAAAAAAGGTAATTTAAAAAAATTAACACCCTACTTTTGCTCTCTAGTGAAGAGGAAATTCAACTGTCTAAGATGAGACGGATCTGTTGATTGTGGCTTTATCAGTCTGGATTCAGTGAAACAATCCTGTTTAAACAAGCATCTTAATCATAGTACCATCCTAAATCATGTTTCTCCTGATATTGTTATGTATGATATGTATGTATGTGTATGTCTATATACATATAGATGCATATGTATAATATGAACTTGCACGCATCTTTTGGATCAATTATCTTTGACTTAAACTACTATTCCAAGTTTCCTTCTGTGACAGTCTTGGCAAGAAGTTTGCATTCTTCCCACAAAAGAAAAATTTCCTAATTTTCAAACTAACCCAGGTGCTTCTATAAGAAGAGGCTGAGGGACCTGGGGTTATTTACCTGGAGAAGAGGAGGCTCAGGGGAGACCTTATTATTCTCTACAGCTACCTGAAAGGATGTTGTAGTCAGGTGGAGATTGGTCTCTTCTCTCAGGCATCCAGCAGTAGGACAAGAGGCATGGGCTTAAGCTCTGCCAGGGGAAGTTTAAGTTGGATATCAGGAAGAAATTCTTTACAGAGAGAGTAGTCAGGCATTGGAATGGCCTGCCCAGAGAGGTGGTGGATTCTCTGACCCTGGAGGATTTTAAAATGAGACTGGATATGGCACCTAGTGCCATGATCTAGTAATCAAAGTGGGGTTGGATTCAGGGTTAGACCTGATGATCTCAGAGGTCTCTTCTAACCCAACTGATTCTATGATTCTACAATTCCACAAAGCAACAAATATCCTTACAGTATTAGTAAAGCAGTGAGTGTTGGCAATGTAGAAGTACCTAAGGCTTTGCTTAATGGATCCCAAAGGTGCTGATTTCCACCAAAAGCAAGTTACGCAGCATTTCTGTAAGTAGGACATTTTCTGACACAAGACTGTGGTTTGCATGATCACTTGCTAAATCTGTTATGACAAGCTACTTATATTAGTCCAAAGCTTTAAGACCTTTGGATCATTCCCCCAACTCTAGACATTTTGGTGGTAAATCTAGCACACCTAGAAAGCATTTTATAGCACATCAGAAAAAAAATTATAGCAGGTTAATTTCACAAGTGCTGCTTTTACTTCAACCCTGTATCTCAACCTAATTGGCCAGCTAAGACAGGTATGTGGCTGCTTTGCATCTACAGAGTGACACAGGGAAGCCCGGGCCAACATAATTATGTGCCTAAAATAAGTGGCCTAATTTTCAATGATGCATAGCACCAACACCTCCTACCAATGGAAATAAGAGTTGTAGTCTCAGCACTTTTTAAAATGAAAAATGAATGTGAAACAGAAATTTCTATGCCTGTAAATGGAGGTTCTGATGCAGGTAGCATGATCTTAGGTGGAAATAGTTGATATAACTTTTTAAAGGCTATAACCTGTGGTTCAGGATACATACAGATCCCGATACAGGATACATACAGAAACTTATCTGTTTTGCTATTTTATGGCATTTCATGTTCTCTTCTAGTTGAGTCTGCAAGTTTCAAATTATTGGCTGACTAGTAAAGATCTGTATTTATTATACCAATAAATCTTTTAGGTAACTTGTACCTTCAAACCAGAGGCGCTAAGAAACTATCGAAATGCAATTTTTTTAGCTGCTCTGATTTCTTAGAGCAAAGTTATTTCTTCGCAGACTCAGTCAGGTCTTTTTCTGTGTGTAGAATATGTTCTGCTTCAGACTTTCATATTGACCTTTAAAATTCTGGGAGGCAGAGCTGTGTCAAAAATATACTGCACTCTTTGAGAGCTGTTCATTTCAGCATGCCAGGTTAGAATCTCGTTGCAATTTGGGCACAAAGTGGAGCCAGTTGGAGGCATCTCTTCCTGCTGCCATAAACCTGTTGTTTCACAGGTCTCCATAATTTGCAGAAAATAATGTTATATTCTCCAGTAAGGAACATTTTATTTGAAAGTGCTCTTATTGGCTTTATCTGCCCAGTGGGGAAACAGTTTGTCCCTTTCCAGCTTTCAACCACGGGGAAAATTTTACAGCTCTGGAAGTAAAGGTATATGTTTATAGAGAGAGATATACCAACATAGCTTGGCTTTTATCTGTGGCATAAATACATGATTTCCACAACTGCGGTATCTCAGAAGCTTTTATGGTTTTCCCCTCACAGAACAGTGGCCAAAGTGACAATTTTTACTATTTTATTTACAGAAATCTGAAACACAGAGAAAGGTACTTAAGGTCATCCAAGAAGTGAAAAGGGATGCAAAGAATTAAACTGGAGCTGCTGGCTTGCAGGCTGCTTTTTTACTACCCTTTCTTCAGAAATAGAGGTGGTTATATGAACCTAATGTGAAGGAGATCTAATTGTCTTTTAGTTCAGATAAATCTTTCTCATTCTAGCATAAGCAAGTCCAATGGGTTAAAATCGGTGTTTTATTTTTTAAGTCCTTAAATCATCGAATCAAATAAAAAGTCAAGATGGAAGGAGCATCTGAAGATAATTTCATCCAATCTCTGCTTAAAGATGGGTCAACTTCAGAGTTGTACTAAGTTGCAAAAGGCAACAATATAAACTCTGTTGCTTTAAGATGATTTATTGGAACAGGTTTAATTAAAATGGCTATATCTTATATATGGAGAAGGGCTAAGCCTGTGGTTTCCTGAGAAGACACTCATTTTTAGAACATCAGATAAGAATTTCAGAAGTTCCTCCTACATGACTCAAAATGGAAAAAAACTCCCTCTCTCTGGTGTACAACAGTAAGTTATTTGTACTGATGAACTTTAAGTAAGATCCAGTTTCACTTGTGCTTTCACAATGAGTGTAAAGGCTGTCCTGGAAGACCTCATGGGCATCATACGATGATCTCTAGTAATTTTTTGGTAGAAATGTAAATGAGTGATTGTTCCCATTTCAGATCAGCTTTATATTGCCAGGTGGCCTGGTAATGCATGAGTACAAATTTCATGAGCATAGGTTGCAACTTGGGTTCCTTCTGTGCAGCTTCTCATAAGTGAGCAAAGACAACTTTGGCCCTGCAGTGGTCTGTAAACTTCAATGTCTATAATCTCCCTAAGAACAATATGTTATTTATCTCAGTGTTACAGATTCTGAGGCTCTGGGATCTTCCCATCACAGAGCAACTGGTTGGCACTAAGACACCAAGAGAGGACATACAGTGACAAGAAAGGGTCCACTTTAGAATGTATATCAATAGAACCAAGGAGGGGTGAAAGAAAGGATAGCTGCAATGCATAAAACAAGGTGAGAGATACCAAGAGGACAGTTATATTATCATATCTTTTTAAGTAATTGACAGGAGGGTATCGAGAAATTAGCGGATGAGTGAAAAGGTGGAGAGGAATCTATTGAAGAACTTCTGAGAGCACAGAATCACTTCTTTTTAATTGTTTAGTGGTCAAAAACATTGTGGATCCTGAGTGTAAATAGCACAACTTCCTTATATTCAGCATGGGGTTTTTTGCTTTCACATTTTTTTGACTGTATGAAACTTAAAATTTTAATTCAAACAGTTTAGAGAGAAAAATACTTTGCTTTCAAAGTCCCATTATCCTCATCCTCTTCATAAAAATAATAATAAAAAGACACCTTTAATAGGAAAAATGAAAATAGCAGGAGTTTAAAAAAAAAGATCAGAACTGTAAAATTATTTTATATTTATACTATGAATGCATGCAAAATTTATTAAATTTATAAAAAGGGCACAAACCACCATGAGTAGTGGGGTTTTTTGCCTTTTTTTTTTTTTTAACAGAGACAGTTAAGAAAATGGGGACAATGTTGGGTTTTGTGCCTAACACCAACTTTTAGTGGCCAGCAAACTGTACTGACATGCACCTGTGAATAAATAAGCCACATTTTCTAGTGGAGAATCGTAGTTCAAGTGAAATACCAGAAGGGATCACTTTCTTATACATTTCTTATACATTTCTATGAACATAGACTTCTTGAAGTCTACAGAGGCATTAAAAGATAATCAAAGTGTCAGAAAACGTGTATCTTCCCTTCTATTGTCAAGACAGATGTTTGAATTTAAGCATGTAAATACCAGTAAATAAACCTCCAGCAAAATTGCCCCTCCTGGGAAAAAAAAAAACCAAAACCAAACAACAAAAAAACATGAAAGGAGGCTCATTTTAAGTATATAATTCTCCTACATGATAATTGATTGTTGAATTTCTGGAAAGTAGGAGGAAAAAGTCATGCACTGGATGTGGACTCCCTATGATTTACATAGAGAAGATGATTGACCTCTTCAACCTCTTGCCTATTGTAGTGTGTTTTCTCTAATTCCCTGTTCTCCACTGGAAGAGATCAAAAGGTGTCAATTCAAATATTAATCAAAAATTTTTGTACAGTCTGAATATTTTATTACAATTTTATGATGGTACTGAGTAATGTTCTTACCTAGGGTAATAATACTACTGTATTTTAACCATAAAACCATAGGCATTCACTGGAAGCTGAAGGTAAGGTTCACCCGAAGGGCTCTGTATTGCTTCAGTAGAGAAAAGTTTCATATTGTCCTGAGAGTTAAAGAGAGGTTAAATGAACAAAACTTTTATGTTTTTTTTTTTTCTCTCCATTGGCTACTGAGGCCTCCTAGAGGATTAATTTAGACTGGATGTCTAAATGGAAAAAATCTTGGAGCCAAATGAAATTTAAAGCCACTATAACCTTATCAGCATTCACCTCTGGACAGTGAAGTATGGATTCTTCAAGATAGCAGGAGAAGCAGCTTGAAATCTTTCTTGAAATCCTTCATGTTCTTTAACACTAGATCAGCTGACCACCTATGTGAAATCCAAATGGATTTACACAGTACAGTCACACACAGATCTTCATAAGGTCAGTGACTCAAACAGGAATGCAATACATTTCTAAACTCCTTATAACAGGAAATAGTGTCTCAAAGAATAGCTTCCAATCCAGAGAGAGCATCTAGCAACTCGCTTTTTGGTACAGCTGATATATCTGAAGCAAAAAATAGAATGAGAAAACAATGGAAAATGCAAAAGAATAGATTTTCCATGTTGAAATTCAATGTGTCATTGTTCATGCCAGAGGCAAGTAATGTCATATTCAAATAACCAGAGATTTTCATTTGGACACTGAATAGAATATATGACTTTAATTTTGGATCCTGCCTGATTCTAGAGATACTTATATATGCATTTCTACATCTATCATAGAACTGCAGAGGTGCACATATTCAGCCCAAGTTCTAGGATAAAGGAGCAATTTCTGAGTGGGATGCCATAAATCCTTTCCCCAAGTAAAGCAGAACAACTAATCACATAAGTCAAGATTTACTCTGCAGAATCAAGGGTTGCCGTATTTAGCTCTAATTCTCTTTTGACAGGTTCACTTAATTACCTTTTATTCCATGATTTGATGAGTTGATTTAGTCTGCATAAATATTAGTTTTCAATTTACCATTTCAATAGATGAACCAGCATTGTATTTTCCAGTTTTACTCGTAAAATTATTTTTTTATTTTAAATATATTTACATTCATGGCTTTTTCCTACTTTAACTAGGGAAAGTTAAAATTAAAAAAAAAAATTGCAGTTAGTATGATAATGGGAAAATATGGAGGGTTTTAAAATGAGGCAAATCACTAAATGGAAAGACCCTAACTAGTAATAATCCCAAGCAGTTAAATGGTTTATTCACCAATGCTCTGTACCTCAAAGTATTGCGTAATGGATGTAAGTAGCATTCCATTTCAAAGAGACCTCTAAAGTCTTTATAAATGGTGATAAAAAGCCTGCTCTCCTTGCTGTGTTTTCCCCCCCTCTGGGGACTTTATAACTGTAATCATGTGGAATTGAACTCTCCTGTATTATGCAAAGCTTGTCTTAGGTACAATGTGGGAGCAAGGTGCTCTGGAGAGCTAAACTATTGTTGATGGCCAACCTGTTCTATTTTAAACCCCACATTAAATCACTTCTTTCTTTTCTTGATTACTTACTTCACACAAAACCAAATTTGAAACCTACATAAAGCTGTTGTGCCTCTGGGGCTTGGAAGTTGGCTTTCTTTCCTTCTCATAAGCTAATGGCCCTTAGTCACTTCTGTTCATAAGACTGGGTTGCCTAATTGACTGTGGGCCGTATTGAGACTTCCAGTAATATCTGCCAAATTTAGCTTTTGTGAATTCTCCCATCTGTTGACTGTGTGCAGAAATAGACTCACAACTCTGCTGGATTGTGGGCAGCCAGAATGACTCACCAGCCTCCCCACCACCCGTGCCACAGCAGTCACTGAAGCTCAGATCAGGACCAACAACAGACAGTGGGAACATCTCCACTGCAAGTGGAACCATGAGCACCACAGAAGCACATGGGCACTTATGCACTTCCACGATATACAGTCTTATGTTTCTGGTCTCAGTAAGTTTTGCTTAGCTGGAATAAGAATAGGCAGCTTAACATCAGAAGTGGTTGCCTGAGAAGTTGAGCTTTCTTCATCTTTAGGGATTTGTAAAACCAAATTGGACAGGTGCATGTTATCAACAGTGTTGGTGTAGCTGGTACCCACAGAAGGCAGATTCTATACTGGAAGACCTAGAGGGTCCTTTCCAGCATGACTTCCTACCAGTATTTGATTCTAGTGACACTCACATGAGTTCCCAGACTATGAGAGGAGATTATTTAGTCCATGTCCTCTTTTTGTTTCACACAATTATTGCTTGCTGCAATGACATTCTCCAAACTCAGACTAAAGGCACCCTTAGGCCTTTTTTGAAAACCAGTTCTACAGTACAGAGCTAAGCCCAGATTAGACCATAGACTCACTTCTTACAGAATCAGTTTCAACGTTTCCTCAGCACATTTTCTTTCCTTAAGCTGTATCAGAGAGTCTCTATACTGTGTTTCAAATGTTGTTACAGTGAGGCTGAAATCAATGGGACAAATTAAGAATAGGGGTCTGTCTGACTGTATATGGAAGTATTTTAATCTAGTTCATTGCTCTTTCTTGGTATTTTCTTATTAGGTTGTCAATCAAGATTTTGACAAATCCATTAAAAAAATCTTGCTAGATATAAAGTCTTCTAATTTTCCAAGCTTAATTCTCTTAACTCATTACATTATTACATTGACACTGAATCTTGCTTAAAAGTCAGCATAACAGATTCCACATCAAAATCTTAATAAAATCCAAATTAACTTCATTTCTTTGTTGCTGAAAGATATCTTGTTCCAATGCTCAGAGTGAGAAAAGGATTAAAGAAGGAAAAGGTTCTTCTGTATTTCTCGCTTTATTCCCCTTGATGCATTACCTGATACAGAAAGAGGTTGTTTGTGTCTTATGCTGGTGGTTCCTTGTAATCTGCAAAGTTTTTGAATCTTTTAGGAATAGGGTTTCGAAGAGCGAATAACCTTAGGGTTCAGTCCCACCCTATTAAAACATGGGTCACACTGTAGAAAAAATTTGGGTGTCGCCACTTTCAGTTAAAGCCTAAGGAAAACATCTATGCTCATTTGAACTTCAGATCTTTGTCACATTGAGGCTATAACATTTTCATGAGTAAAGATAATGCCCCACAAGCAAGCATCTGATAAGCAGAGAGTTTGTATCCTCAGTTCATAGGTAAGCTTGCAATACGCTAGTCTATCAGTGAACTCAAACCATAAGTATAATTGGGTTTAAAGGCGGGAGGTTTTTTATTAAATCTAACCAAAATTCATATACTTTTTTAAGACTTCCTGGAGATGCAATAGCACTTCATCTCTTCAAGGGAAGATACAGTATAAAGATCATGTAATTTAAGTAAAACATTTTCTGAAATTATGTTTTTTCCTCCAGTTGGGCTATGTCAGTAAAACAATACTCCTATTTTTATGCAGACATGGACAGTAACTTGTACCCCTTTAGTACAGAACCAAAAAAAAAAAATAATACATGGAGCTCATTGTTGTTTTGGGATCAGATGAGTTACTTGGTCAACTCTGTTCTGACCTTCAGTAGTTTAAGTTTTGGTAGCTTTGCATTGTGACAGGATATAAGATTCCCTTTCACAGTCTGGACCCAATTTTTATTACCTAGATTTGTTTTTTGGGGTTTTTTTTCTGGCAAATAAACAGAGAGACACCACTAAACATCATCTTTCAAATGCTAAAAATGTCAAGGTGAATAACCTAAAAGAAACAAATCCCTCTGCTCTTATCCAGATACTGTGCAATGTCCTTATTAACATTTTGAAAGCTGTCAATGTTCAGTCAACTACTGTGTTTCTGTTCCTAAGCTGATTCATCTCCAGACAGCTCAGAACATGAGCCATCCATTGTCTGTCATGTATATATATCATGTAAATGACAAATTCTCCTTTTTCTCCCGTGGGCCAAAGCAAACAAGCACTATCTGAAAAGCAATAGCACAATGGATCTGTCAGAAGAATATGACACCAGAGCAAGTTCATTGTAGTGTGCAGTCTGTAGTTGTGAATGTAGATGGTCCCTTCTGGTAACAGAAGGGTTTCCCAATGCTGCCTTATGGATCGTTCTGTGTCCACAGACTGTTAGATAGCAGAATGGATCCTCAGGGTCTGTCAGCTGTTATTACAAACTAATCTCAAATTAGCATCTTTATTCAATTGTAAGAATAATGAAAAAAATCAAGATGGAATGGAAAAACAAGTTCACTTTAATTAAAATGTAATAGCATTTGTGATTTTAGTCTTAAACTGAAAGGGGTAATTCAATAGACATTTATTTTGTTTGGGAACTTCAGAAAGGTAATTAAATGCACTAATTTCTTTTGAGCCTTCCCTGATGATCTCTTAAAGTCAGGGCATGGTCTGTACTAGTGCTATCATCAGATTCATTTAAAAATATTTATATAACTAGCGTGTGTTCCCGTAATTCTGATCACAGCATCAACTAGGCAGTAGCTTTTGGAAATGTGTCCAGCATGTAAGACTGAGGGGTTCCAAGTTTACCGGTATTCTTTGCTTTTGCTGGTATGAACTTTGCAATTTCTGCTTTCCACCATGTTTTCTTCAAGCTTTAGTATCCTTGGTATTCAAGAAGGGTTGTTAACCTAATAACATAATTTGCAGAAAATTGGGAAATTCAGCCTTCTTTGTTTCTTTAGGACATTTTTTATTGATCAAACTTCGATTGCTGTAAAAGTTTTGTGTCCAGAAACTGCAGTAAGTTAGTGGTGATATAACACCTGCATATATATGTGTATAGACACATATATATACAAGATACAGAAAAATATATTATTATATTAAATAATATATGATAATAATATTGTATCTTCAAATACTTCTTGTAATATACTGTCATATTATATGTAACTGCACACACGTACACACAACCTCCATGTCCATATACATGTGTGCAACATAATCTGCTGCCTGGCTTTTTGTAACATCACCTGAGATCTGGTTCATCCAGGTAACATGAAATCTGGGGAGCGATTCACAAATTTCCATGTAACATTGATTTAAGTTGTTCTGGGGCTGGCAGCTGATGGACTCCTGATGCTTTCACATAAGCTCAGCATTTATTTGTGCTGTTTGGTATGTGGTTGGAATTCGTCTCACTACATTTAAAACTCATACTGTATATTAAAGGCAGCCATCACATGTTCCTTTAATATGAGACAGAGAAAGAGACAGAAAGATTGAGAGAGAGGGAAATAAAAGGCATGCATTTTGAAGGTACTATTGGCCTTATTGAAATGATTCAGGTAAATCAGATACTCATAATGTCTTTGTCTCTTCACTGAAACTTCACAGTGATTAGCTCAATGGATGTCTAAACAAGGTGAGCTAGGCCCACTCCTTTAATATGGGAGTTGATCTTCCTTTGTTGGTAGTGTAATACTTCATGCAAAGCCTTTTCTATAAACTACTGGAAAAATGATAAAATAAAAATAATCGTCACAGCAATTTTACCCCGACCTGTAGTTATAATTAGAAACCTGACTTCCATTTATCTGTCATTGATAATCATTTGGAAACCTTTTCCTACACAGGAAAAGGATCTCAAGGGAATCAGAAATTTTTATTTAACATTTGCTGACACCACTCTCTCAGTTCTCTGGTATCCTGTCACAACTGTGGTGATGCAGACCGCCTTCTGTTGATCTTCTTGGTAATTAGTTTTTGAAGGTTAATCCCACTAGGCATTCCCTGTGTCAGCTTGGAGTTTAATGATTTTCTGAGCTTTAAAGCACTATGTGCTGGAGATAAAATATTGCACAAAGTTTAGGTCTGTCTGATCCTTCAGCATGCTGACCTGATCAAATTCAGATAACCCATCAGGTTAGCACAGATGAAGCATTGCTGTTTTCCCTGTCACAGGCACTTTTCTGGCAGAGAGGGAGCCATGATATAACCTATGCATCCAGGCACATCCTGACACTCATGGACAATGAACACGTAGTTATTCACATCTCAGTCAGGGAAAAATGCTTTTTAATGGACATGCAGCTCAAAGCTAAACTTTGACCTCCAGTGAGGCCTGAAATTTATTTACAAATACACCCCAACTCCTAAGTGCCTAGGTTATAACTATTTGGCTGTGGGGACTGTAACAGGTGTCAAAGCTGTTTGCAGGTTCTTATGCTCTTCTAGATGATGTTTTCTCTTGGCCATTGCTTCAGACAGGACTGCTGGTCTGATCCACTGTGACTATACCTATCGTCTCATGGTCTCAATAGCGAGAAGTCTTCAGGGCTGCACCATCACAGTTCCCCATATTGATGTCTCTACTTTTATTTGTGTATGGACTAACTCAAAACCAGATGAAGAATAAGGGGCTAATATGATATACAGTGTGCATAAAATTATCAAAAATAGACCAGAAACAAAGTGAAGAAACCTGGGGACAACTGGAATTTAATGTATTCTTGGTGCAGTATGATCTCAAATGAATTGATTTTACATAACTTCAGTCTTATAGAATTACAGAATCATAGAAAATAATGAGTTGGACCCATAAGGATCATCTTGAGCTGTCCTGGCCCTGTGCAAGACACCACAAGAATTCCATATTTAGACAAATAGGGTGGTGCTCATCCAACTAAAACTGAATATCTGCCTCTGAGATCACCACTCTTCTTTCCTTTTAGACACATCACTGGAAAAACAGGTATTTTTAGGGGAACAGTTCTGCTCACCTCTAATCCGACGCCTAATTGAGCTCAGATGAATCATGTCCTTAGTTTTCATACTATCAGTGAAGAGAGGAAGGTACCTTACATAATGAGTCATCTTACCCATGCTAAGTGCCTTTGTGAGGATGTAGTAACCCTTATCCTAGAGCTGTCTTTTCCATGTATAAACATTTCCTTGATAACTGACTAGCTTATATGAGACTCCAGACACATACAAATCCATCTATCAGGGTTGCACACATTATACATATGATTTTTAAGGAAAGAAACAATTCCTCGTGCAGTGCTAAGTTTTCCTTCCAGAGTGAAGTTTGGACTTAGCAAACTGTGGCACCAAAGTTTGGCTACATGGTTAAAATTCTGACACTTGTAACACAGCGGAGTATTTGCAGATACATTCTCTTTCACACACAAGTACCTGCTTGCCGAAGACCAATACATCTGTTCTGGGGCTCTGCTGCTTTTCCATTTGAGCTAATGACAGCCATTGGGAGATATCTGCAGGATGCTCTGGCACTAAGGGAGACGCAGAGATTTTCTTGTCTATTCTCTTTCCCTTATTGTAGCTCAGGAGGAGAGTGCTTGGGTCATTAGTTTTTAGTAAGGGCTGTAGCAGGATATAAGGGGGGTAAAAGAACAAAGAAGAAACAAACAAAAAACCCCAAACAAAAAACCAAAAGAAACATTGAAGTAATTTAATGAGATATTCAATTAAAGTACATAAATCTCATGTAGCTATATTTTTATATATTATTTATATATTGTTTATGTATTAATTATATATATATTTTATATACATATTATATATTTTGGTTGAAATATGCTTATTGAATACATAAGCATGGAGACCTTCACTCTAAAAGTAACAAAGCCAACTTGTATTTCCATGGAAGGGTAGTCTAGGCCAAGTTCTCCTTTTCTCCAATCCACCTGGAACGTCTGCCCTTGTTGCCTCATGCAGTCAGGTAAGCAGCCCGGGGCAGGTTGTTCAGCGAATGCCTAGGGAGAGCTCCTGGAGAGATGAAAAGCAGGTCAAGTATCCACAGCCTGGGGAGATTAGAAACACAAATCCACAGAGAGCATTGGTTTGGAAGCTCCTGAATGAGAGTAAATTGAAGCTATATCCCCTGTGCTGACCTTCAGCACAGATACGTGGTATGGAAGCTAAACATCTGGAAGGAATACTGTGAAAGTCCTGAAGCTGATGGCCCATGGCTCATGAAGAGCACATGCTGTGATTCTGTGAACGTTGCAGTTTCTTCTCTGCTTGGCCTTCCAAGGCAGGGGCTCTGCTCCACAGGGTGCTGAGAAATTTCAACTTCCACTGAAATCAGCTGCAGCCAAGGGTGCATCAAACCTTGTCCAAGACATAATTAGGTACCAAAATAGTGTTTATGTGGGCTTACACAAGTTGTAATTCTTGTTGTTCTTCCCAGGGATGGGAAGAAACTTACTTCAGTATGATTACTTGAAGAGGGATATATACAAGATGGGTGCAGAGATTTCTGCACTTTAGCAAAACAGTTTCTCTCTTGCTGAATGTCTGAATGCATATCTTGAAGAAACACGTCTAAATTTATGACTCGTATACTACAGCTATGAAGAGCTCATATCTGAATCCTTGAAGCTAATTATATGTTTTTTCCTTTATCTTAAAATCATAGAATAGTTTAGGTTGGAAGGGACCTTTAAAGGTCCTGTACTCCAACCCCCCTGCAATGAGCATGGATGTCTTCATCTAGACCAGGTCACTTAGAGCACTGGACAACCTGACCTGGAACATATACACGGATAAGGCATCCACCACCTCTCTGGGAAACCTGTGCCAGTGTTTCACCAACTTCTTAGGGGAAAAATTCTTCCATATCTCTAATCTAAACCCATCCTCCTTTAGTTTAAAATCATTACCTCTTGTCCTGTCACAACAGATGCTGTCCTGATCTTTCTTATACACTCCCTTTAAATATTGAAAAACTGCAATAAAGGTTCCCCAAAGTCTTCTCGTCTCCAGGTTTAACAACCTCAATTCTCTCACACTTTCCTCATAAAAGAGGCATTTCAGCCCTGTGATCATCTTCATCTGGACTCACTCCAACAGATCTGATCTATGTCTTTCCTGTGCTGGGGACCCCAGAGTTGGATGGAGCACCCCAGGCAGGGTCTCAGAGAAGCAGAGTGGATGGGCAAAGTCACTTCCCTCGACCTGCACGACCTTTCTTGTGATGCAGCCCTCAGGATACAGTTGGCTTTCTGCATTGTGAGAACACATTGCCATGTCCAGTTTTTCATCCACCAGCACCCCCAATTCGTTCTCAATAGAACTACTTTCCATGCCTTGAGCAGTCTGCATTGATATCAGGGGTGTTGCTCTGAATGAAGCACAAGACCTTGCACTTGGCCTAATTGAATTTCATGACGTTCCCACAAGGCCCCTTCTCAAACTTTTTCAGGTCCCTCTGTATGGCATCCTGTCTCCCAGATGTGTCCACTGCATCACTCAGCTCTGTGCCATCTGCAAACTTGCTGAGGGTGCATTCAATCCCTCTGTCTATGTGATTGGTAAAGATTTTGTTTAGCCTGGAGAAGAGAAGGCTTCAGTAAGACCTTATAGCACCTTCAAGTACTGACAGGGAACTACAAGAGAGCTGGAGAGGGACTTGGTAAAAAGGCATGGAGTGATAGGACAAGGGGGAATGACTGCAAGCTGAAAAAGAGCAGGTTTAGATTAGGAGGAAATTCTTTACTGTGAGGATTGTGAATTACTGGAACAGGTTGCCCAGAGATGTTGTGGATGTCCCATCTCTGAAAGTGTTGAAAGCCAGATTGGATGAGGCTTTGAACAACCTAATATGGTGGAAAGTGCCCCTGCCTATGGCAGGGGAGTTGAAACTTGAAAAATGATGTTTAAGGTCCCTTCCAACCCCAACTAACCTGTGATTCTACGATACTAAATAGTACTGGTTCCAGTATGGACACCTGATAGAGTTGTTGACCAAAGGGCTCTGGATGCTGCCATCCAGACAATTCTTATCCACTGAAAACGCCACCCATCAAATCCATATTTCTCCGAGGATGTCAAAGTCCTTCTAGCAATCCAGATAGAGAACATACATAGTACTCCCCTGTCCTTTTTATTGTTTTTATATTTCCACTTCAGAATATTTCTTTTTCAAGATTTTTGGCCCAGTGGTGTGAAAATGCACATAACAGCAAAAATCTTATTAATTTAAGTATGAAACAATAGCCAAGTAATTTTCTTAACAAACTTAGAAAAATGCTGTGAGCTTTTGTTAATAAAGTGATTAGAGGATGCATTCAAGGTATTATTCATTTTCTGAGTTTTTCTTTAATTGCATTCATTTTGATTTTGAATACCTATTAATTGGATAACTAAAGTTATTCAAAGAAAATATTGTTTATTTAAATGCCATTTTCTTAAGCAACTGTTATTTTACATTTATCAAAAAGCATTGTTATTCCATGAATGGTTAAAAGCAAAATTCTGAATTAAATCGATGAATAAAAGCCACAGATTTTTATGATGCAACATCTATGGACTTCAGCAAGCTTTGAATTGAATCCAAAGACCTGAAGGAAGAAATATAGTAATTCAAAATGTCTCTGACTAGACAGTTATGGTTCTGTTTGTGATTTTAGAAACACTGCCACATGCTTCCCAGTTTGTGATACAGTCACATGGGAAAAAACTACACCAGAGTGGGAGTGTTTATTCTTTTTTTTTTAATCTACATATATGGTAGATTCAAAATGTGATAAAAAGGAGGATATAATTTATTGAAGGTCATTTAGACTATTATATAAATCATCTTTTCTCAAATACATATTCAGAAGTATATACAAAAATAATAAGAAGAAAATAATCAAAAAACAAATGAAGAAACATTTTCAAGCTTATTTCATGGAAAATTCCCAGGTTAAATTCACGGGATGTTAAACAAAGGAACCATCTTTGAAGAAAGAAATTTGTTTTAGACAGTTCTATGACAAACATTTTCAGCAGTTTATTTGATTCAGATAAATATTTTTCACATGCCAATTCTTACAGTTTTCCAATAATGAGATTCAGAATGATGTGTCTAACAGAGACAGACATGATTGTTCAGGCAAAATGGCATATAACTGAAATTCAACTGCTCCAAAATCAACTCTATGGAAGTTATTATGATCTGAGTTTCTGCATAAAGACTTTCAGTACTCACTTTATTTCATCTAGGTTTCTACTATTTCTTACCACAATTAAGGACTATGTGGGTTTAGGTGTTCTAGTGGCAAGAATGAAACCAAAATCCACAAGGAAATTGAGCCAATCTTCATCCTAGCTTAGCAATGGCAAGTAAAAGACATCTGATTCCACCACCAAACTGTCCAATGTGTAGGTTATGTTCCTGAGCATACTATAGAGTGTATATGATTTCAAATACTTTTCCAATTTGAATAAACTCCCTTTTCTCTCTATACCTGAAATAGCAAATCCTGCAGGTAAAGTTTACATATGTATTTGTGTGCTGGTTTAGAGGTAAACCAGCAGGAGAAATAAGCTCAACACGAGAGAGATTATAAGTCAGAGCTACAGTTTAATTATAATTATAATACAGTAAATACACTGACACAAAGGGAAATTACTTTCAACTCCCCAAACCCAGCAGTATAACCCAGTGCCCTGGGGTACAACCCAAAGGGGTTTGTTAGCCCTTGTGCTGAGACCCGTGTGGTTCCCCCAAGTCCAAAGCAAAAGGAAGTGAAAAACTTGTTGGTGCAGGTGATGGCTGTAGTCTGGTCAAGAGTGGTGGTCTCTTCCTATCAAGGTCCTGCTGCTCCTCTGGATCCAATGAGAGGTTCCTGAGGTCTTCTGACCCACCCCTTATGTACCCTCAGGGAGCACCCAGTCCCTCCCCAGGGCGGAGACTCACACAATGGGTGATTAACTCTGTGAGTCATGGGGTATTTTTGAACTGTTGATGGCCCATTAGCAGCTACGCCCCCTCAGGCTGGGAGTGGAGGTGCTAACGACTCCCTGGGCAGCTGCTGCAAATGGGCCATTGACCTTGGGAATGAATAGAGGGGGTAGAATACACAGCTTTGATCACCCCCACACAGTGACAACTGGTCCCACCTGCTGAACTACGACAATTTGTAAATGTTGAACCTGTGAAATTGAGTGGGATAAAATGTTTTATTCTGCTTTATCTAAAACTTATTCACTAATCTGCTATTCAGAGAGAATGGGAATGTCTTCCCTTTTCATCTTTAATTTGCAAACTTTTCAGGAAACAGTTTTCTCATCTAACCAGTATACTAACATTCATGCCAACATATATTAGACTCATTTTAATGCTGGTCAAAACTAAACATTTTCTTCTATTCTACATATTGGCATTTCTACATTTTTGTCTGGCAATATGAATCAAAATTTAAACTGTCATAGTTTCCCATGAACCTGCATTTCAAAGATGCCATTGTATAATCCACCTCAAATATACTTTTGATAAAATGGAAAGGTCCCACTCAAAGCTGACTTAAAATAATGTTTAGTACCTATCACTAAAATAAACATGTAATGAAGAAAACAAATTGAAAACTTTACTTCTCATATAATATTGAGACTACTAATAAATGAAAATGCTTTATCTTAATACTCTCATCCTTGTGGATTATTTAAGTAGAAATTCAATGAAATTTTTATGAGGTAAAAGCAAAACCTCATTACAAAGCTTCCATTGTGCCAAGTGCGATAACAATATTCACAAAAGTAAATTGTAGCTCTTTGTTCTACATAAAAGTTAGTTTCTTTTCCACTGTAAGCAAAAGCTAAGCATCTACCTTAACTACAGTTTTGGAGTGCACACTACAATAGATTTAAGCCTTAGGATCTCTCCTTTACCTCTCCTAAACAGAGTAATTTAAAAGCTGATAAGCCTAAGGTAATTGTATAGGCTTCTTTTTAATCAACCAAGAAAGAGAGGCACCTCCAAAGCATGATTTTTCCTGCTTATCTTAGAAACATAGGTGCAGAAATCTCATTACATGGGATGAGTTGCCTTCTCAGAAATATCTCACTCTCCTTTGATCACAAAAGAGCTTTAATAGTATGGTCAAATTAAACATGCAACTTCCAAATCACTTGAGCAAGATGAGGTTAATCCCCTTACCCTTTACATATGAGATAAAATAGTTTCCTAATATGTTATTTCTACCCTTATGTTCTGAGCTCTGGGATGAAACAGTAGACTTTTGATAAGAATAAGATGGACCTTGAGTTTTCTCTTAAGATTTGGGCTTCTGAGGAACTTGTGACAAAAAAGAAGGCTCCAGTTCCTGGTTTGACACCAAGAAAGAAGCTCTTAGATGAGCCCCTCTGAGGATGCACTGCCATGTTTTGTTGGAGCAAGTCCAGAGAAGGGCTAGAAAGACCATTAGAGGGATAGAATTTCTCTCCTATGAGGAAAGGCTGGCAGATTGGGATTGCTCAATCTGGAGAAGAGACGGCTTCAGGGACACCTTATTGCAGCCTTTCACTACTTCAAGGGGTCCCACAAGAGAACTGGAGAGGGTCTTTTTACAAGGGCATGCAGTGCCAGAACAAGAGGAAATGGCTTTAAACAGACAGAGAGTGGGTTTGGGTTGGATATTAGGAAGAAATTTTTTACTATAAGAGTGATGAGGCACTGTAACAGTTTGCCCAGAGAAGTTGTGGATATCCCATCCTCGGGAGTGTTCAAGGACAGGATGGATGGAGCTTTGAGTAACCTGGTCTTGTCGAAGGTCTTCCTGCCCGTGGAAGGGGGGTTGGAACAAGCCTAACTTTATGGTCCCATCCAAATCAAACTCTTCTATGATTCTATGTTTTGTACAGCCGTAGTTCTGATACATACTTAAAATTCAGCACAATTAGTAAATCCTTACGCTCCACATAGTTCATTCAAGGCATAAAAAGAGCGTGGCAATTACAGTCAGTAAATCTCATAATAAATTGTATAATATGCATGCATTTCAACTATGTTATAATTCAAAGTTGTATTTTTACTGACACCTTTATATACAATTTTAGTTGGGCATCAGAGTCTAAATAAATCAGGCTATACAACCTTGCATATTTGTTACTACAAGGTCTGAGTCTTGTTAATGGATTCTGGGAGTGGGTAGTATTTTTTTCTTTTGCTGGGATTTTTTTCCTCTCTTTTCAATAGAAAAAAATGTATGTATCAGAAATGTATGTTAAGTGTTTCTATTCCTGAAGCAATTACAATTTGCAGATGAGAATAATTCAAGCTTTATTCTTTAGTTATTTCTTAGTCAAGGGTATAAAATCAACCTTTAAATTGTGACATGACATGAGGGTACTTCAAGGGCCCATTGTTTTATTATTGACTTCCAGATAAAACTCTTTAATATAAAATGGATAAAGAAATCTAAATCTCTGGAAGCCACAGGCTCTGACTGCTAATCACTTTGGGTAGTGTTGGCATCTTCTAGCTTTAGACATCTATATTGTTGGAATCTCTTTTTCTTTGTTAAGCCTACCTGAAGGGAGGAAACTAATACAAATCAGATAAGATATGAATTAAGATTGGTTATTTCTCACCACTCTTTTTAAAGGCACTTCAAGTGAGTACTTCAGATAACCTACATGCTCAGATGAAACCCATCCTACAAGTAGCACTGATGTAACAGAGAGATAAATGCTACCCTCACTGATCATTTCTAGCTTAGACTAGAATAAATTTTATTACCACATTTTGAATGCATTATGATCAGCATTATGACTTCATTGTGAAGACTGAAAAGCTCAGAGATGGCTCAGAGAAGTAGAGTGGTATGTACAAAAGGGTAGGCACCGGCAGAGCTGGAATTACAACTGGTGTCTTCTGGAGCTCTGTCCAGCTTTGGTATTATTTGGGCAGAACCCAAGAGGGAAAATATTAAAACTTCTGAAAAATCTGACCCAAAGCAATTCTGAAAATGCCTTCTGGTTCATCTACAGGCACAATCCATTCTAAGCACCATTTACCCTAACCCAGTCAGGACTTTGAAATGGAAGCCATATATTTGTATATATGCAGTGATTTCTTCTTTTTAATAACCTTTAAAATCCCTAATGTAAAGTCACAGCAGCACTTTAATATTAATTAGGAATTAATTTGTTCCATACCTAAACTGAAAAGTAAAAAAGATTAATTTTATTTGATGGTTTGTTGTTTTGTTTCTTTTTTTTTCTGTTCTGGCTCATAAATAGCCAAATAAACAAAATATTTTAATTTGTGAGTTCTTACAAAGAAAGGTTATTAGTAGATGCTGAAGTAATTTGCTGCTGGTTTTGAAGCAAATTACTTTCCTATCAAAGGAAATTCATCTCTGCTGGAACAGTACTCTAGCTCCCAGGAAAGGAACCGGAGTTAGCTCCAGCAGATCCTCCCTGTGAAAATCAAGCTTGTGTTAAAACTCCATGTTTGTCTGAAAAAGAGAAGTGCTCTGATCTGGTGCTCGTACCAATCACAGCAGAGTAGCTAAAACACAAGTGAACTCACTGAAAGCTGATGGGAGGCTGGGAGCGTCATGGGCCTCCCTGCCTGTTTGTATCACTGTCAAGACCCTTCTGGGGGTGGATTCGCTGGGAATTGGAAAACTTTATGGGATGTGAGCAAAAAGCTGTTTTGGATCACATTGACAGTATTGGTATCCTGTGGGAGATGACTACTTCATAAGAAAAATTTATGAGTAAGAAGAGATTTGGAGCACGACTAAAAGGAAGGGATCAGTAGAGTGAAATAAAGGACTGGAGACAGGTAGGGTTGGAGTTCCTCAGGGATAGATATTGGATTGATTTTGCATATCCTCATTAATTATTCTGACAAAACGCAGGAATGTGGCATTAATTTTGGCCAACATCCTGATATTTGGATGTATGGCCCGAACAGAAAATCATACTTCATAGGCATGCATTTTGTATTTCTGAAATAAAAGGAGAAAATAAGTACATGTATAATTTCTTTTTAAAAAAAAATACAGTTTAGCATAGCTGATCAAAAACTACAGCTGGTTTCCTAATACAAGCCAAAGTAAAATTCTTACAAAGAATTTGACTGTGTCTTGCTGCAGCAATCATGCTTGATACTGCTCCATCTACCATTCTATTTTTCTCATTATATTGTTAATGCTGAAAGAGAGGAATGTGTACAGTTAGTTGTTGGCAGAGCAAAAAATGTGTGCTGTGAACATCTGGGTGGACTTATACATTTCAGATCATGAGTTTCACTGAATTTGTTCCTTTTTGCATGATCACAGTTTTCATGAAGAGTAGTCCTGTTTAATATATACAAAAATCTCATGCAAGAGATAGAGCAATTGTACTTAAAATATATGGGAAAATAAATATTTTTTGCTGTTAAAAATGTGTGCCTTGCTTCCAGTATGAAAATACCTGTATTTAACCATCAGCCATTACTTGTCTTTTTGCTTATGACAAAATCATTCCTCAAACTCCTTAGTAAGTGGATTAAACAACAGTGCATACAGTCTTTTCCTTAATAACTCACACAGCTTTAACCAGTTTGATACTGGTAATTGCTATGCTTTCAAGTTAAATAGCTGTGTTTCTTTCTGATCCACAAGGGGAAAGTAGTTATCATCATCACCATCCTCTCAGAATGAGAAAAACACTCTTTGGAGGTGTGCACTGCTCTCTGCTGATCACAAAGGGAACTTGGGGTCAGATTTACATGTCTAACTCCTGAAAGACCACAGAAGGGCAAATTAGTCTAGTCCTTATTCTCATAAACCCTGTTTAACAGGTGATTTGAATCACTCTGTATCAATCACCCATTATCTTATTTCATCCTGCTTTCCTGACCTTGAAGTCAACATCAAATTTATCATCCATGAAACTGCATTTAGTTCCTAAACATTGATAAATGCCATAAATAATACAAACCCAATAGCTTATCTCTGTGCAGTCCCACATAAACAAACCTGTTCAGCATTAATTTGCCATTTATACACTTATGCAAAGGACTGTCATTTGTGCTATATTTAATACGCTCAATATGTACCATATTCAAGTTATGTCACCTTGTTTTCTTAAGCAAAAATGAGTGCAGTGCTCTGCCAAAATACAAATATGTAAGTCTACTTCATCAATTCTATCTCTATAAAAGTCAGTTTAACATCTGTTTTCCATACTAGTGGGTAATATTTTTATTTTACTCCTTTAAATTCTTGCTGCTCAAGTCCTGACATCATTATTAGACTGACAGTAAGACAAACTTGTTATTTATCCCTTAAAAACAATAGTATAACATTAACATCCTTACAAGATTCTGAACTTTGTCCTATTCAGTGGTTATTGGAAATGGAGCTACTGAGAGTTTGTTGGCTCAACAAATTCCCAAGTACAAGAACCTGGATTTCTTGGCTGAAAAGCTTTTATAACTACTCTTTAATATGGAGTTAAAGAGGAGAGTTGTCTTTAGAATCCTCATGTTTTGAGACGGGTTACCAGAAGGTGAATGCAGCAATCAAGTTCTGACCTTACTAACATGATCTCCAGATGGACATAGACAACACATAAACTTATTAGGGATTTACATACATGTGCTTGATAGTTTGAAAAGTTAATAATATGCTTTTATAAGTAAACACGTCTTCTCAAAGATGATAATAACAGTAGTCTGTGTTAATCTTATGTGACTGGAGGAATTCCTTCAGGACAAGTCAGGGTGTATGAAATTCATGCTGCTTGTTGCACAGGCTTCCCATTGTTTTAACTCCAAAGCTGAGAGATACTGAGCCCTGTTAATTAGCATCTGTAATGACAGTTCTATTTCCATCATTTTTGTGACTCTGTGGAAAGTGTGACTCTTCTTTATTCAATTTCTTCTCTCTACTTGATGAGTCATACCACTAACCACCACCCTTAAACCCTTACCAGTTCTTCTCCATCTCACTTCCTTGATACTTAATTCCTTCTTGTGATGAAAATCAGAAAAGTCCTTTCCAGGATTTGCACCTCACATAAAACAAGTGCTGTTACTTCAGATGTCCTTGCTGCTGCACTATTTTTTCCTCCTTATTTAACCCTTACTACTGTTTTTTACCTATTATTAGATAAAATTGCTAAGCACGAATAACTATATACAACCTGTAATAACCACCTCAACCCTAAATAACTAATTGTATATTACATTTGCAAAATTAATATCTTGTCCAGTACTAGCATTTGTGACATATTGACTGAAATAGGTGCTCTCAGGATATTTTAGGCTTTTAGACTTAGTTTCAAACGGGGAAAAAAGAAAGTGAAACAGAAATCAAGTGAGAGAGGGGAAAAGTGAGAGGAGGGAGGGAGTAAAGGATGAAGGAGAGTATGCAAGTATGAATCAAAGCCAGTTGCTGCTATAGTTGTCAGGAATTAGTAAGGTCTTCATAATAAACATGGTTCTTGCTCTTGGCCAGTCTAAGTATCAGACATTAATGGCTCCCTGCCTGTCACTGACAGCCCAGATACCCCTGCTGAGTAATCGAGGAATCATAGAGACAATACAGGACATTTAGATCCTCAACACAGCACCAACCAGTGACACACATATAGAAGCCCTTACTGCTTGGCCTGTGAGTCTATTGAAAATTCAGATTCCTTGGGCTGTAAATTGTGCAGTTTTCCAGATGACAGTTAACACTTACTAAAGAGAGGGTGGAGGTCAAACAGCAAAAGACATGAGCAGAGACAAAAGTGATGGTGAGGAAAAAATGTGGGGATGTGACTTGGAGTCTTGCAGGAATTTGGGACCTGAATACAAGCAAGACACTAAGGCTGAACTGATGCCAGCTCTTTGCTTCCGTGGGTCCCATCTGGGAGCTCTGGCTGCTCATTTGCATCAAGGTGCTATGACACATAGTTTTTTCTGTCTGTCTGTCCCCCAGTGACAGAAGTGCTTTTCCCTAACATAGAGTTTAGCTCCACAGGAGGCAGTGTGGCTCTCAGCTATACTCAGCTCTCCCAGAAAAGCAGAAACAACTGCTCGTCCCAGCAGCATGATGCTCCTGGCTGGCTGTGACACACTATGCAGCACCTCCACAGAGTCAATGGGCAGGCTGAGTGCAGCCTCTTCTCTTCAACCCATAGGGGGCAGGAGAGGGGAGGGTTATCACATCCATGTTCAATCCACAAAAAATGGGAGTGTGACACTACCCCACCGTGACATTAGGGCATGAGGGAGAACAGAATTGATAGATGTGTGACAGGGTACAGCGGCCCCCTGCTTTGGTTCAGGCAGCAGAGTTACAGTAACAGCATGACCAATAGGATTTCTTAGGGGTCCCAAAGGCCTATCCTTCTGTTGACTTAATCTTCCTCAGTTAAAAAGCAATATATTATTTCTAGTTTAGGCGTTCTTAGTTTTCTTTGTTTCTCCTTCTCCTAGCCCCATTGTGGAGAAGGGTGTGTCTCACTTGAGCAGACAGGCTCATTGACTTGTCATTTTTACAGCAGTTTTTCAAACCCAGTGAGTCAGTAGTCATGGGAAGATTAGCACCAGAGAAAAGGGCTTGAAAGTCTCACATTGCATCCTAACAGAGGGAAAGCTGCAAATGAGATTATGTGAATCTGGAAGAGAACCACAGTCAATCCCAAATTTTCTGACTGCTCAGAAGCCTGCAGACCAGCCAGAAGCCTCCTGGAGACTGCTCATCCAACATTTTATGTCAGTCATTCTGAAGTCCTCTAAAAATTCAGTCTCCAGAGGCATGCAAACCCTTGTGTACAGGCTTTCTGCATACATAGTGGGCAAGTCAAGCTGGGAATATATAAATCTCAGATGCTTTCATCCTTTGAGCAAGACTAGAAGTTGGATGAAGCCTGGCTTAAGCCTTTTATCTCATGCCAAGTTCTTCCCTGTCTGTGAAGCCCATGGTATTTTTTGCCATTCGTGCTCAAGTCCTGAAATGAGATTTAAAGTCTGTTCTCTGCTTCTATCCCTTAGCACCATTTTATTTGCAGTTTTAATTCAGATACAAATCAATCCTATTAGACACTCTGGATTGCATGTTAATTAATCGTCATACTCATAAATGGTTCTGCTGAAGTTAGTGGCAAATCTCTTATTGCCTGTAGCAGGAAAGGCTGCAAAGCATTTACAGTGTGCTGTTTTGATCACTGCTGTGAACTAAAAGTGACAAAGGCCAAAACCATCTTTATTCTGGTACCACAAGCACAGACACTGAAATATATCAGGATTCACCAATAAAACACCAGAGGGCTCATGTCTGATGACTGAACCATCTTTGGATACAGGTCATTGAATTGAGATTATGGCATCTGTTTGTGTCAGATCTGAATTTGCAGCAAGATGATCTGGATCAGGATATATTTGCCTAGACTTAAATATTTTATTCCATTTTAGCCAGCTTATAATATCTCATGCAGCTTCCAGTGGCTGCTGGAGTGTCCCAGACACTTCAGTGTATTCCAAATACATAATCAAATGTGCTGAAAGTGGAATAGTGCTCTTTTGTGCCATGGAAGCATTTACTTCCACTGACATGCATGAAAATAGAAGCAGAGGAAACCAACAGGAGGAAGGAAGGGAAGGAAGAAAAGNAGAAAGAAAGAAAGAAAGAAAGAAAGAAAGAAAGAAAGAAAAGAAAGAAATGTTAACAAAAACAGGACAAAATGAAGGAGAGCAAAAAGAAACACAAAGGTGATGAAAGAATAACAGTTTTCAAGTGTAAACCTTTTTAATTGTATAATTCTACCTTTGGTAAGGAACTCCAGATAGGAAATCTGTTCTGTTGCTGTGGCCTTCAAAGAAATAAAACAAGATTAAAACAGTAATTTCAAATTTTCTATAGGGACAAAAAAGAGAAAAACTTCAATACAATAACAAGGTTTGTGAAAAACTGCAAATAATATAATGTACTTCTAATAGGCCAAACTCAGCAATTTTGGGCTCAGTCATGACACCTGGATCAGCTCTGGAAGACTGTTGGAACTCCAAGTAAGAGGCGCATAGTTCAGAAACTCAGAAACTGAGTTTGGACTAATTCCATGGTACTCCTGAGGGTGTCCAAACTACACCTGTATGGCTGGAAGTTCAGACCCAGGTGATCCTCGTATTTCTCAAACTTCTTAACAGAGAGCCTTGTGCCTCTGAAGACTCTAGGCTGAGGATGCTGACACAGCTGCCTGCACTGAGTCCCTGGAGCCGTAGAGCTGAATTTTTTTTCTCAGACTCTGAAGGCAGGCTGTACTTGTAAGACAGCACCTACTGCTGACCTCGGATTCATTTGCAACCTGCTGAGCGAATTCTCTTGGTCTCTGTTTCATCCGAAGCTTGCTAGATTCAAGTTGTTTCTATGAAACATTTTAGTTTCTAATCTATATTACCTGCTTACCAGGATCTCATATGTTGCTAGTAGGTGGTACTGAAGTACATTTTGGAGAAAGATAGCTCTACTTTGTGATTGATCTCTTCTGCATTTGTAATGGGAAGAAAATCCAACTCACAACTGATTATTTTGAAACTGACTGTGAAAGGCTTATCCTGTGTTTTACTCCCTGAACACCTTGGCATCTGTAGTCAACCTGACCAGAGCCATGAGTTCTTGAAGCCCAGAGTTGTTCAGCATCTACGTTATATGTATGCAGTACTCTGATGGCCATTGACCAAGGGAGAAACAAGAACATAAAGACAAAGACACCAAAAGCAATTTATGAAGGGAAACGGGTTTATAAAGGATTCTGAGGAGAAGGTTCTGGAACTGGGAAGGGATCAAAGCAGGGGTAGACTGTGTAACTAGGGAAACCAGATAGCCAATGGGGTGATGGTTACCAAAGACCAATAGGAAAACAGAGTCTTGGGCAAAGGCAGGAAAAACTAATTGGGGGGGTCTAGGGATCAGGGCAAGGGTGGGAATAGGGTATAGAGGGAAGATGACAACACGGAGGGAATGACTAAGGGAAAAACAACAGGGGAACCATTTTGAAAATCATGGAGTGGGGTAACATAACAACATCAAAACTGTAAAAACTGAAAACCGTACAATAATAAATGCAATGAACTTGAACCAAACTTCAGTTATAACAGTCTTAACAGTCTCTCGGGTTGTCTTTTGTCCTCCGTTTGTCATCCAATGTGCATTCTACCACAGTACTCTTCTCCTTCTTTGGAGAAGACTAAAGCTATTCATCTTCCTGTCACTTTTTGTTATTGCATGGAATTGGCTAGGTTCTTTCTTCCAACTCCTGTTCCCTCTCACCAGAGTGACAGTGGAGAAGCCAGAGAACATGGTCTGAAAAATGGTTTTCACTTTGAGGAGTGAAAACAGGGGAAGGCAAGCCTAGTTTCTCTGAAAGAAATGTGATTCTCTGGTATCTCTCAACATCTCACACTCAAGAGGTCCAACCAATTTACTACTCTATTGTCTAAGTGGAGAACAGGACCTCAGAGGTAAAACCAGAATAGCCTTAGGATCAAATCCTTCAGACTGGAGTAGGAGACTTAATTTTTCAGATTCTGCGTAGATCTCTGAGTAAAAGCTAAGTGATTTAAGTCCTTTTTAAGAGTCTTCCAGTGATTGGAAAATCCAGGAATCAAATATTTCCCTATGGCTTTCTGGGGACTTATCTTTGCTCTTTTACTCCTCTCCAGATGAAGAACATCTGATAGATTGAAGAGCTAAAAGTTCTTAGTTTGATTTTTAGAATTTGATATATATTTGGTGCTGATATAATCTCATTCTGTGGTCTGTGGAAGTAATTTGTAGCCCTGAAGAATCTGCTCTTCTAGATTGGTCCTGGTATATCCCACATTATTTTATAGTCCAGCTTTCTTTCATATTAAGCCTTTCTGCAGGTCAGTGTCATTCATAAAGACTCAGCTGTTCTAAGTGTGGAAATAGTGGTCAGATTTATTGGTCCATTCCTTCTGAGCCTACAGAAACAGCAACTCATATTGCTGCTTGATATTCAACATCCATGTCTGTTTCTGGAGGAAAAAAAGTAGGTTTTACTATTTCTTTAGCACTGACTGGATGGCACTTTTTTTGTTAGTCCCCTCAAAGGCTCTGAATTGCCAGTTCCCTGGAAATAGTATCGCTCCACCTAGTTGTGATTTTTCTACTCAAACCATGTGCAAGCACACAACAACTGAAGATACAGAATAGTTATAAACTGTATGTGTTTGCAGGAATTTGGCATTGTATCACAATTGGAAGTTTTTCACAAATTTCATGTTATTACAGTCTAATATAACTTGCAAGGGAGGAAATTTGTTTTAATTCCAGTCCTGACAGGCAGCAGTCTAACTCCTAGATCATCAGAAGATTAGCCATTGATTCCTGAAGGTTTCTTGTCTTCAAATTACTCTGAGAACATGGGAAAATAGATAAATTAACTTCCTAATCAGTCATTAATTACTGTAATGATGGATCATTTCATAATAATGTATTCATAGAGCGAAGTTTGTTCTTAACTTCCTGTGCCTGCAGTTGGTTTATCACTGACGCAAAGACCTCACAGCTTTAGAACTTCCATTCTCTGTAAAATAGCTGTTGCTTTTTCTAGGGAGGACTAGTCTTTATTAGGACCCTATTTGCGCTAGTGAGCTTCAGGGGTTATTATTGGCAATAAAAAAAGGATATGCTTACAAAAACTAGAGCAGCAAAAATCAGGGAATTAGTAAGATAGCCATATGGACTTTGAATTATTTTTTTTTCTTCTTAGAAAATACTTACAGCAAAACAACAAACTTTCTCATAGAGAAGTTTCATAAATCTTGTTTCCAATCAGAAGAGGCAATCAAAAAGACCTTAGGGACTTCTTTTTTTTTCAGAACAGCTAACACTTTGTTTTGACATTTTCAAAATGAAAAATTCTTCTGTCTTAAGTCAATAATTTTTTTTTTGCTAATCAAAATAGAGTAACACCTGACCATCACTTACAAGGGTAAAAGGGCACAACTTTTTGAAGTATTATGCTGAAGGCATATATAATTCCTTGGTTCTTGATCCCAGGGCTGTGTACAGCTGAATTTACATTCCAAAATTCAGCAGCCTTTAAAATCTAAAGCATATTTTTTTCCAATGTTGCCCTAAAGGATCTTTCTTAGAAGTCCTAACTGGTTTTAGGGAGGAGGATTAGTCCCTAGTTAATAGAATTAGTCATTATATTGAATAATCATAGAGTAGGAATGCTTTGCTACACCAAAGCCTAAACATGACTCTTCATGAGTATGTCAACACCGTCAGCTTGATGACTCTCTAGTCTCCTGTTGTACACAAATTAATCAGCCAGGATTTTTCTCTGGAGCAGATCAGCAAAGTTTTTCCTTAACAAAACTTGTTCATTGATATATTTGGGTTGGCATAGTAAATATGTTGTGTGAAGAACGGTCTGGGAGGCAATGATCAAGACAAGGACTGCCCTAAATGCTATGCAGGGATGGTAAAGCAAATTTTTTAACCTTAAGCAGTACAGGTACAAACACTTGTGCAACAGGAGGTCCAGAAAATAAATGTTGTTTCTCTTGGAACAGAGAATGAAGTCAGTATAAACACACTAATTAACACCATGACCCTGGAAGATGCTCATTTGCTTAGTTGTCTTGGGTGTCTCATATCCACTCACTAAGAATTCATTCCAGAATTAAATTTGTATTGAAAATTGTTACTAAACATCAGTTTGATACTGCACAATGTATCAAAATCTCTTCTAAGTTATCCTTTATTCCCTGGCTATGGAATACCCTCATTAAAACTCATTATTTTTAAATGAAATAGCAGTAAAGATGGTTCCTTTGAATTCAAGATTTATCAAGTTCAAGAATAATGTCAATCATTGTTCAAATGAAAGAAAGGAGGTCTGGCACAATGCAGCCAGTCAGCAAAAATAAGTTAAAAGATTAAATGTTTGTGTGGAATATAGATTCAATGTTTCGAAAGTGCAAATAGCAAACCCTCATGTTAATTTTAAATACAACATGTACACAGGGGTTAACTCTGATAATTATGTTTGGGTGTTATGCGCATAAATTGTGTTAGTATATAATGGGATTTGTGACTGCAACACCCACGCATCAGTTCTTATATTTACCACAAATACTCTAACTAGGTTTCCCTTCCCAAACTACTCTCCAAGTCTGATTTACTTTTTCCGGAACTGTCATGGGACCAGGCTGACTTGCTGAGTTATAATGGAGTACAATGCTTTCTCTGCTCTGTCGGTGTTCTTATTTCTCATCCAGAGTAGGATTATAGAGACAACCAGTTTCTCCTAATTGCACCAGCATGGTTGTACACACTGGGATAATTTTTGAGACCACAGCTGCAACAAGAGTTGTAATAAAGGTAACTGATGTACCCTTTAAATATGTGCAATTACAACATTTTCCCTTGGAACATCTTATCACTAATGGTTATACAAGTTACTATGTGAAATGAGTAAGAAAGAGAATTGCTGTAACATGCAACCTCTGTGTATATTTAAAAAATGCCTTTCATATGTTGAACTATGACTTCAAACAGCACAGCAATGCATCCTCTTAGGAATGAGTGTGCAAAGCAAGAGCAGTACTATTGAAGTTTGTCAAAAAATACCTACTCGACCTACAAATTATTTATATGGAGCTCCTTTTAAAAGTAGTGTAATAGGTTTCCATACAAAAAAGAATCAGGCCCAAACTGACTGAATAACCATCTGCTGTGTTGCCCAAGGGGACAGATTGTCCATGGAGCTTAGTGTCTTTTTGAGTATGCTCAGATTACTGCCTGCATGCTCTTTCACTCTCCCTCCTGCTTTCTTTCTCAGAATATGGCTTAGAAGTCAACCACCCACTCTTCTCATTGCATTTTCTATGTTTTCCTTCATTTGATTTTCCTGTACTTGAGGGAGAGAAAGTAAATATAGAAGTGCAGTTGGCTGACCAAGTTTGCCTTTGTTTCCTGCTAGCTGGAAACAGGATACTGATTTTCTAGGTTGTCTCTAGCTAAAAGAGGAAATAAAGAAGCTCTAATTAAATGAATTACCTTTGTTCTGTCTAACCTCCACAGTATTCACGCAAAAGAACTCATAGGAAAAATTTCCTGCATACAAAAAGGAATCCAGAATCTCTGCATCTATAAAATCCTCTTTATTTTTACTAAGTTCAACATTTTGAGGCACAAAAGACAGTGGGAAGGAGTGAGTTTGCAAACCAAAGAATTCCTTTCCTTGCAGCTGAAAGAATAAGCTGACTTGTCTAATTCTGCAAGTACTTTTTAACCTCTCAAAACAAATGAAAAGAGCAAACATAAGCATTTTTTTTCTGTCGGGGGTTTTTTCCCCCCCTGAAGCAGTCACAGAGAAGCTGGACATTTCAAATCCATGGATGCGACATAACCAGAAAAGCAATAACATAGTCACAAGTTGGTTTGGTCACTGGAATTACTTGAAATGCATCACTGCAGAAAATGTTAAACTGCCACAATTTATGTGACCAGTTTCCGTAGCTAAAACATTTAAATTACAAAGTGTAATTAAAAAGTAACTGATATGTTGTCTTGGAGAACAGTGTGAGTCTAATCTGCTGAATTCTGGACAATTTACAAAACACACCTGGTAAACTGGGTTATTTCAAGACCCGCTCACTACCCCTGGACTCCAGACTGACCTCTATGCTGAGTTATGTAAAACTACTCCAGATACATCCCCCAGTGAGGAGGGATTACACAGAGGTGCACTGTGAAATACCAGTGTCTTCAGGTGTAAATAATTTTCTTCTATTACTTCCTCTCAGCCCTATGCAATGAATGGACTATATAGAGTAAAGGCATAGACTAACTGTGCTAGCTCCCCAGTAAGTGTGAGATTGTTTGTAAATCATTTGCAGAAATTATACCTTTAGGGTATTTTAGTCTAAGCAGTTCTCTTTTAACTTTGTATGTTTTTTTAATGTCTTTATGTCAACTGATTACAAACTTTGTCACGGAAACTCCTAATAACTCCAGTATCAGACTGAATTCTCCATGCATGTATTCAGAGCAGGTTATTTACACCCTTCTCACAAACTCAGAGAAGTTTTAGAAGTTCAGTTCAGTGGTTGATGATTTCTCTGGAAAGAACAGGCTTTCTGAGGAGAACTAAAAAGGTTAGATAACCCACTGAAGCCATTTACCATGGCATACACCTAGCCTATGAGGTGAGCACATTTTATTGTCATGCTTACTCTTTCTCTTCCTTGCTTTTGTACCCAGTTCTGCACCAAAGCAAACTAAATGAGGTTGTCATTTCTACTACTCATCTATTTTACTCTTTTTCATTTAGTTTTTAAATGAAACTTTTGGACTACTTATTTTTCTAGAAATCCAGGTTGTCTTGGAGAGCAGTGTTTATGTGACTTCTAATAGAACAGCTTCAGTCACTTTAGAAATGTCGGAGGAGACCAGACCGAGATTAGTGGAATTATTAATCCACTGAGATATAAAATCATTTTTTTCTTTTCTTCTTTTTTTATTTTTATTTTCTCATGATGTTGTACAAAAGATACTTCTTCTGATGACATTTCAAAATTTTACCTGAATGAAATAATATTTCTATACAGCTTTTACACTGGAATTATATTATTAAAAGGGACCTTGAGCCCTTTCACAAGCACACAAGTATGAAAGTATTGTGCTTTGTAGAAATCTCAAAACTGAAATTGGTGGCATCTCTTACTTTACTTATCACAATAACACATGGCAACTAAACTCTGTTGTGTTGCTATTTACATCACCATTAAAACATTAAATAAGGAGTTACCAAAGCAAGCAACTTGTCATCCAGGGGGTACTGTAACAATACCTCAACAATTCCTTTGTCTAGACCTTGTAGCTGGACAACATCTGAGTTGAAAAGCATGTGACACTGTAACCAATGGAAATTCGGTTCTACCTGTTTTACCCAGCCTGGATTTTGTCTGTGCCTTTGGACAAATGAGTAAACAGTCTTGGCTCACAGAAGTGAGATATACTGTACAGAATACCACTTTGTGTTGACATTCAAAAGAACTGTGGATGCTTTATTTGTTAAACATGTTGTAAATACCCATCATGTTCAGTAACAGGAGTTTTTAAGCAGTGATTTGCAGATAGCTTAATTAAAGTAGCTGAAGATCATCTGATAACAGAGCATACCTTGAGCCCAAGGAGCTGCTCCTGTATAGCACTTTGCAAAATCGAGAGTTTATCATGCAGCCTCTGCAAAGTACAAATCCTATATGAGCATTGAATAGGATTGGTACAGCCTCTGTCAGCAACCTCCTCTGTTATGCCAAATGGGTTTAGATAGGATCTATTTTTTTTCCAGATGCCTTTAAGGCACATTCCATATTCAGCAACTACTGCCTGCCTTCTGTTTTTTCGTCATACAGAGTACAGCTATAAACAATATGCAAACAGTCCTGGTTTAACCCCAGTCGCCAACTCAGCCCCACACAGCTGCTCACTCCACCCTGGCTCTTGTGGGACTGGGAGACATTTGGAAAGGTAAAAGTGAGAGGACTTGTGGGTTGAGATAAAGACTGTTTAATAGGTAGAGCAAAGCAAAGCAAAACACAGAATTCATTTCCCATGGGCAGGCAGGTGTTGAGCCATTCCCAGGAAAGCAGGGCTCCATCATGCATAGTGGTGACTTGGGATGAAAAACATCAGCACTCCAAATGTCCCCCCTTTTTACTTCTTTCCCCAGTTTTATATGCTGAGCATGACATCATATTGTCTGGGATATCTCTTGGGTCAGTAGGGGTCAACTGTCCTGTCTCTGTTCCCTCTCAGTCCTTCTCACTGCAGCCCCATCCTTCTCACTGGTGGGATGGGGTGAGGAGCAGAAAAGGCCTTGACTCTATGTAAGCAATGCTCAGTAGTAACAAAACCATCTCCGAATTCTCAACAGTGTTTTCAGAATAAGTCAAAACCACAGCCCCATACCGACTACTGTGAAGAAAATAAGCTCTACCCAGACCAAAACCAGCAAAAAAACCATAAAAACTATATTAAATAACTTACAGGGCAGTCATCAATTGCTCTATCAGATTTGTTCTTAAATGGGTAACACTAAATACATGTGTATTAGAATATCTGTATCACCAAATTAAGAAAAAGTGGCTTACAGGTTAGCTGCCCCAACCTGAATACAAGGACAGAAACCCTATAATATCTACTTCAGAAAGAAATTCATAAGTCAGAATAGATCCAAACATGGCAAGGATGCCATGTAAGCAGATGTGCATGTCAAATCCAAAAGTGCAACTTGTAGCCAGTTAGAAAACAGGTAATATACTCTCTTTGAGTGTATATTGTACTTCTAAAAACATTATCTTTAGATCTCTGTCATGTTTGGCACAGTGCCTGAATAAAGAATTTCTGAATTGTTTACAATACAAAAGGTGCAGCACCACTGCCTAAAAATGTTCCTTTTTCCTTCCACCATAGCAATTACTCTTGGTCCTGGGATATGTGTCTCACCTCTACAGCTGTGTCAGGGAATTTACTTGGCTGCAAAGCACTGCATACACCTTTAATAATTTTTGTACACATGCCAACACATTTCTTGAGCTTATGGGCAAGGTAGATCAGTTCCCCATGGATCTCATGTAATAAGCAAATTTAAAAGGAAAAAACAACAGGGCACTAGTGCTTAGAATCAGTGTCTAAATATCCTGAGTTTCAAGGCACATCATCTCTCTAGAGCATGTTATCTATCTGCACTTCTAAACTGAAGTTCACAGGGACAAGAGAAGAGAATTCAGAACAGCATGATCTGAGCCACAGAGCTTTTCAGTAGAGATCATAAATAAACATCCTAAAGTTACTGATCTCTGACATCAACACAAGGGCTGAGATTAATCCTCTGAAGCCTGAGCTGAGCATGCCTGTGGCTATGAGTACCATTACAGAGCAGGGAAAGCTGGGATGAATCCTCTCTTCTTCCTCTTACTCTTCCTTACTTGTATAGGGTGAACTTCAGTAGCTCATTACTCTTCAATCTGGCTCTAGGTGACATATTCACTAGGCAGCCTTTGCTTTCTTTACTTGTACTCATGCCATAACAGGGTAATACAGGAAAGAACAATAACAGCATCGGAGTAGGGAAGTTTATTCCTACTTAAGCACAAAAGTGGGTATATTTTGTTAAAGTAGATTAGTTGGTTTTATACTAAATGATCCTCAATCTTATCTGGCATGCTATTTTTTATGTTTCCAATTAACTCTTCAAATTACATTTTTACTTCAAATTACATTTGAAGAGTCTCATTCTAACCCCACTACTTGCACTGTGTGGTATCCTGCTTAGCAAGGAACCTCAACCAACTTATTCATGCAAGAAGCAACACAGCTTATGAATCAATGTGACATATTGAAGATTATAATCATCTGTCAAAGGGGTAGAGAGCTTGCAACCAGACAACCTCTTATGAATTAAAAAAAAAAGAAAGAAAAACTAACAACAAAAAACAAACCAGACTTGAAAATAAGCTAGAACATTTACAAGCAACATTAGAGAGCAAATCTCAGTGGACAGAAGAGACAGAAAGAAGAGAAGTATAACATCCAGGTCTATATGAGACTCTTAAGGCTGGAAGAATATTTTTATTTAGATATCAAGTGAGCAGTGTGAAGGCTTATTTCCAGAAAATTTTACTCAACTGCACTGTGGCTATAGAAAGAACTGGGATCAGTCTAAACAACTGTGGGTATGGCTAGTGGGATAAAATAGAGAGGATCCAAAATCCAATGTCAGGTAGAAGAGCCAAAGCTGAGAATACAAGTCATAGGGTCATTGCATATACATTGTGCATATATATTGTGCATATACAGTGGATCAGATGTTGAAGTCAACGATCTAGTTAGTCTTCTGTAAAGAGCTCATCAAAAAAGATTACAAGGTGTTTAAACTTTAAAAAGTCAGGCTCTGTTAGAGTAAAAGCTAAGACAATTAACTCACCATACTGAAAAATGTGTGCAACGACTGAAAGATTCTTGCACAGCCTGCCCCTGACCATATCCGAGTTCCTACTTTCACTCCTCATTATGACCAATTTGGGATTAGATTTGGCTCAAGATTAGACACATAATTTAAGTGTCTATATGTAGTCATCATTACATGAGCTGAATATCTAAACTCCATCACAGTTGATGGAGATCTTGTTAATGCAATCTAATTGGGACCTAGGGAACATTTCAGATCATGAAAGGAGACACCTAAGACAGGCTTCAGTTGTGCAAGCAGAAACATCCATCTATTGCTGTTTCAAAAATATGGGAGATATGTGGTTAGAACCATTAGACATAACAAATCTCTAAGAGGACCATGTTCTTCTAAAGCAATAGCTGGAGGTCAGACAGGCTCTCGCTCTATCTCAAATCGCTACCATTGATTTCAGTCCTTGCACCTCCTCTGTCATAAACAGGCTTGGTATCTCTGCCAAAACGAGACTGATCTTCCATGTTCAGGAGGTTCTACTTGGTGTAGTTATTGCTTAAAGAATCTGTAGCTGAAAACACCCGAAGCAAGACTGAATAGAACAAGCAGTCTTCCGCACACCTTTGAACCTCACTTGTTACTTCCTACACCTGAACATGGTTATTCCCAGTGACTGACAATTTTAGTAAAGGTTGCAGAAATTCTTCTAGGGAAGGGAGGAATAAAAACCTACTTTATCACCACTTACAAATATGTTGCACTCTACTTTTTGACCTTATAACCTCTTTTTATCTCTAACTGGTACAAGAGCTTCAGAAATTTATCTAGGCAAAATCAAAGAAACTGAAATGCTAATGAGAAGACTCTGCTATAAAAACTGCTGTATCACCAGACTTCTTTCTGAATGTGTTGAATTCAGCATTTTCTAACAAGGCAAAATGTAATCTTTCACCATGACCAGATACAATGCAAAACCTTAAAACTTAACAGTTGAACCCTGGATCAAACAATTTGTTTTCAAAGGAATCTAGCTGGAGCCAGAAGATACCAGTGGTTCATAGAAGAGTGAAAAAAGATTCCAAAAACAAGCAAGAATCTACTTTTAGGAAATACAAACTAAGAAGATTTTCTATGGTCAGAGAAATGAAGGCAGCCCAGGAGAAAGGAAGAGGTGAAAAAGGATCAGGAAGTAAAATGCCTGTATTGTCACACAGGACGTTATTCCAGCCCAAAGGCAGTATCCAAAATGATGAAGTTCTTGAGTCAGGAATGCATGTGGAGGATTGATATAATTTTTTGTGTAGACCGCTATATTTATGATACTTTGGAGTAAATGGCAACAGTGTTTTAGAAGACACTGGGGGAAAAAATTTTAATTTAATCTCTATCATGTTATTGAAAGGTTAAATAACAAACCAGAGCTTTTACGTCCTTGATGAAATACTATAGCATGTGCAAAATCCACTGAGAATGAGGAAAACAACATTAGGATTTTGGCCTGCTGAGAAAGAAAAGTTTACTGCAGAGAGAGGATGTCAGGTAAATTTTGTCCAGGTGGTGATTTTTCGCACAGCTTGAAATTGTATTTCAAACATCAGTCACAGCTGTAAATAGAAAATTAGACATTTTCCAGTTATTTAAAAGTTCATTGGAAAACACATATTGATTTTAAAGCTGAAAAGGTGGGAAAAAGTTAGGTGCAGAAGAGGAAGGCAATTTATCAAAATTTAGCCTACCACTGTGACAGGCTTTATCACTCTTTATCTAGTTCTTTCGAAGAACTTCTTTCTTCTCACCAGTGTGTGTTTTGGTCTCCTTCTTCCATTGTCAAGCTCCCTCCTGAAGAAGTCTGCTGATGGAGTCTGGGCTCTAAAGTGCAAAATACGTAGCTCTGCCTAGAGCCAGCACATTGACATCTCATAAGATTCAGTAGCTGAATCCCTTCCATATTCAGTGAGATGGACAAGCAGTAGCAGTCCCACTTGTGGAGTTCAAAGAAACCAAAATTACAGTGGAAATCATTAAAAAAATGTGCGTTACCCTGAGGTATAGAACTAAGCATCCTCTGTGAAAGCCCACTTCTGTATGAAGCACACATATCTGCATGACAACATGTATAAGAAGCAGTGTGACCTCGATTTTCTCTCCTATTCTTTGAGATTGAGGTCTTTGGGTCATAACAAAAATCCTGAAGAACACAAGAGTCCACTCCTGCTTGATTGCATAGAAAAAAGAGTAATTTAAACACAGAACGCTTGCGTATTCCATTTCCATCTATTTTTTAAAGGACCACTAACAAAAAGTGGTCAACAGAAGGGGTTTTTTTTCTTTTTTTTTTCAGAACAGAACACTGTGCTGATTAAATATTAGCTCATTAACAGGGAATAATTCTTTTGTGGCACCTTGTTGTCTTTTAAAAAGCACAATAACACACAGGGTTTTCCTTTAGTGGTTTAAACTTTGTCTTTCATGTATTTTTAGCATTTCTATCTTGGTTAATTCCATTTTTAAATGGCATGAGATTCCCTTGAAAGTGCAATCTGTCTTTGTGCGGGATCTGTGTCAGCTCTCTGTGGTGTATTGATCTGGAATATGATGGACTGCAAACCTAACTTACAGCTTTAAACCACAGACTTGTGGAAGGATTTTCTGGAAAGAAAAACCTTGTCATTAGTCTTGGAAGCATTATTTTTAAAGTATGATACCTGGAGAAATGCAAAGCAATCACAGGCATTTTCTCAAAGAGCTGATAGGTAAACTCCCTAACTGAATTCATCTCTTAATCCCCTAAACTGAAACTCGAAGTGGGCTTCCAGTTCAAAACACATAGAAAACATTGTTCAATATTTTGAGCTAAAGAAAAGTGCATTCATTTCCGCTATGCTGGGGAAAAGGAGATGCAGAGGAGACCTTGTCACTCTCCATAGCTCCCTGAAAGGAGGACGTATGAGGTGGACATCAGTCTCTTTTGTCAGGTAACAAGTACAAAAGGAAAAGGACTCAAGTTGCACCAGGTGAGATCTATACTGGATATTAGGAAAAATTTCTTCACCAAAAAGGTGGTCAGGCATTGGAACAGGCTTCCCAGGGAGGTGGTGGTGTCACCATCTCTGGAGGCATTTAAAGGGTGTGTAGACATAGCTCTTAGGGACATAGCTTAGTGTTGGACTTGGCAGTGTTCCGTTTACAGTGTTCCGTTGGTGATCTTTTCCAACATAAAGAATTCTATGATACTATGGGTCTACTTCTCATCCTCTCAGTGGACTGGCAGCCCCAGCACACATTCCTTGACACAAAGATCTGGTCCTGCATTGTTGCTGGCACAGCTGTTTCCCTTCCATAATACATATCTGTCTCCTCAGACCCGCTGATGTCAACCTTGTTTGTCCATTCCACCAAAGGTGTACAAAAAGATCCAGCATTTACCAAAACTTTGAGATGTTTTTGTCTAGACCTTCTCTGAAGTGAGCTTTCAAAGAAACATGAAACATAGATTTTACTGTGTAAGACCTAGAATATTTCACTGTTTAGGCCTATAACCATCAAAGTACCTAAAGGGGAAAGATGAGAAAGTAACAGGGTTTGTGCACAACTGTCTCTCACCCACCTGTTTCCCTCAAGAGATATATTTGATTTTATGATTGTTTTTAGTTAGTGTAGTGACTTCCTGAATTATAACACTCTATGATAGTTTTTTGTTCTCAGGAATCGATTGTATTTCCCAACTTTCCCACTTTGATTCCCACCCATCTTGCCCCTACAGCCACAACCAAAGTCTTCCTGGACTTCCTCACCTCATTTGTTCAGTGTCTGCCATGTAAAGACAAACCTCTGACCCACTCTTTTTTTTTTTTTTAATGTGGATAGAAAACAACTGTGAATGAAAAAGTACCAAATAAGCACTTTCTATCACAATAACCTTTGCTGTTTCTGAACACCCAGAGAGCTTCAAGCATCCCAAAGCTCCAAGGAACTCAAAGAGCACTGCTGTCACCACTTGCTCAGTCACGCTAGCGAGAGACACCATATGCATTGCCTCAGCTTGCTGCTACCTCTCTGACCGACAGTGATTTACTGTGCCGAAGTTGCAAGAGTCAGGCTAGGTAAGGGCCACTGTAGTCCACACAATAGATAATTTAGGTTTGCCTTAACCTCAGCTATCCCTAGCTTTTTGTCCCTCTTTTAACATAAGACAAGTTTTTTACCCTGTAAGGAATGCCTCTGTATGATTAACATGTTGCTTCCATGTTTTCTTCTATAATTCCCATTTCACATAAATTTGTTACCTAAGCTGGACAAGAAAAATATAAAAACTGGTTTGAATTTGGGGAGTCACTAATGGCTATTTTTGAGGCTGGCAATAGCTATTTATGTACACAATGCTGTTTCAAATGATACTGTACTACCTCTGTATGGAGCCATTTTCAATGATATTCTGTGATTACAGAGTTCTTTCTCCTTTTTCTGGGTTTCTTATCTTGATTTTTTTTCATAATTTATGCAACCCGAATCAATAAATATGATAGAGAAACAGCAAAGCAAGGTACAGCAAAATATTTGTTGTGGACATAGCTATCAAAATTAAGGAGGTCTGGTTTTGTATTTAAGTGAAAATGTCAAGGGAAAAATATTGTAAGGTTATTGGATTTGGGGGTTTGGTTTGGTTTGTTTTTTTTTAATGTGTAATTCAACCCTATATATTAAATCTATCTGGGCCTCTATTTCTAAATGATGTATGAAAAATAGATTTAAGCCAAAGAGGACACATTAGAACAAAGATAGCTGAAAATCTGAAGTCAATTTCTAACCTAAACATCTAGATGAATGATGTTATCAATCCAAAGATTAACACACCCACAGCCCTCCTAGAGAATGAAGAGTTAAATTAAATGTGAATATTTTTAAATAGGAGCTACCAAGAAACTGATTTTTGTCTAATGCACACCATGTTCTGCCTACAAAATTCTCCTCCCTCCACCTCCATTTTATAGTCATCCGAAGAGGATATGAAGAAAGTTTTTATACATTTCCATTATTCTGAAAAAAAGGAAAAAGAAAGAAAGAAAGAAAGAAAGAAAGAAAGAAAGAAAGAAAGAAAGAAAGAAAGAAAGAAAGAAAGAAAGAAAGAAGAGTTGTAAATAGTTTCTTTTTATTAAATACAGGTCTTGCTTTAGCACACATACAACTGTAATATAAAAATAAAAATTGCCCTGGGATTTATGGTTCAAATGATACATTAAGAGATGGGTTAGAAAACAATCACAGCAATGTTTCAATTTATTTCTTTTCCCGTCTCTTTCTCCCTTCTTGCATCCTGTGTTATTGAAGAGAACAGATGGTTAAGTAATCAGCTAGGTGTGAAAATATACACTGATGTTGCTTCACACATCTTATAACAGCAAAGGCCCATTTGTGGATGTCTCTTGGAAAAAAAAAAAAAGAGAGAGTTGACAGGATTTTTAAACGAGATTTATCTTGATAGGAGAAAATCTGCTTTCTATACATAAGTAACTGAAACTGACCTAATTAATGAATTACAGTAATTTCATTGTACCAACTGAACTTCCATACCTCTCTGTGTACAGAGTTAAGACACAGACATCATCTGAACTTTCCCTTCCACAAAGATTGTATCAGCTCCTGTAAATAGATGAAGAAAAGACTGCTGACAAATAACTGCAGTGCACAGACACAAATGCCTCAGAGAAGGTTTCAATGCCTACCTGTCGCTTTGGGTATGAAAATGCAAAATTTAGAAACACAAAATCACCAGTGCCAAGCCCAAAGGGACTTCTGTGATTGTGTGGAAATGTCTTGCGTGGCTACATTTCTTCTGCTGTGTTTGCAATAGTCCTCAAAGCTATGAAACTTCCAAGCTGTTTTTTGCCTGGTGGTGGTCACAATTAGTCTCTTCTCTGTTCATTTACCTCCCCGAGCTCAGAGAAAGAGCCAGAGCTGGTGCTAGGGGATATTTTGACATAAAATCTGATATTATATTTTTTTATTTTTTTCACATAGTCATGAAGTAGATGACACTGCAGCGTAAGGCTGTTCCCTTCTTGCTGTCCTTTTTGTCCTAGGACTCATTAGTTTTGGGGCTGTAAACTGAGGAATAACTCAGATGCTATAGGAGAAATTAAGGGAGCTCTTTGATCCATTGCTTGACAAGAGGCACTGCCTTCTACAGCATGGCAGGGGACTCTCAAACCTCTTTCTGAGAGGAACAAAAGCCATTGGTCAAGACAGTTGTCTAACCATTCAGTTGTAATGGTGAAAAACAGTAATCTCTCTTCATGATAAATTAAGAAGGGAAAAATTCCATTTGTTTGTGATTTCCCTGAATGTTGTTCTTGGCCCAGAATCCAGGTTTTCCACTTTCTGAGAATACTTTCCAATCATGACATATCTATGAAAGAGGTTAGAACTGCCAGCTCCATCAGATAATGGTTAACCATTCACCAATTGGACTCTATGATCTTGGGGGCCTTTTCTAACCTTAATAATTCTCTGATTTTATAAGTTTAAGAGGAAACCATAACTCCATTATTCTACTGTCTGCCAGTCATCTTCCATCTGGCATTTTCCATAACTCAAACTTTTATTTGATTGATGCCCATTCACTTTCTCCATGTATAAACTGAGTAACTTTTTACACAGCAAATGGCAGTTCAGTGCTTCCCACTAATATTACCCCCATTCACACACACACATGTGATGGTCCCTTTGAGTTTCAGTTGACAGCCAAACTTGTGGTACACCACTGTCCCAGCTCCCTCAAACATGTCATGCATCCCTTCTTCTCTATTGTCTGCTCTTGACAGCTTGTCAATGGTTTGCCGTGTCAAGGGAGACATCACTTCAAACCACTTTGCTTGAAGGGAAAATAATGTTGGTATGATCAGAGATAAAGCAATAGGCAGAGAAGCTGCCAAGAAAGCTCCACATGTTCATACACACACGCACTTTGTTGTCTTTCAGACTCTTTGTTTTCCTATAGGACGTCAAGGCTTTTTTAACAGAACATAAAAATAATATTGCTCCAGGCAAAGAATAGGCACAGCAATAATGAAAGCTGGCAAGAGGTGATGGCAAAAGGTAACACACTACATGTCTCTGTGAGAAAATTTTTTTATGTCATCTTTGAAATAGGGAGAGCGTGAGCTAAGGACAAGGCAAAAGTACATATATTCAGAAGAAAACATTTTCTAAGAGCCAGAGGAGAGCTGAAGATTAAGAATTTTCTAGAGAGAAGAAAGAGTCAAATACAAACTCCAGTGTAGATTTGATGTGTGGGTTTAGGCCTGACATTTATTTTTTTCTTTTCTATTGGCTTCAGTGAAAAACTTCTCAAGGTAACATATGCAAACTGATGATTTCAAAACAAAGGACACACACACACATACACAAACACAGAATACAATTTATCCAAATCCTAAATATCACAATCTTTCTAAGAGAGACTTGTGATTTGGGGGAACACAAATCTTGAGCTTTAAGCTCCTGAGGTGGCTTGAGGTAAGTGTCTTTACTTCTTGCAATCTATTATAAATTTGTTTTCAATTAAAAAGAAAGGAGAAATGTGACTGAAGTGACCTGTAGGCAGTTTTCAGTGGTACATGGATTAATGGAATCAATACTTTTGTGAATGTATCTGATTTTTTCTGCCAAGAAGCTACCACAGATTATTGATCTGACTGCCCTCTCACCTAAATGGGTACAGAATGGATTTTACTTCCAATCCTCCAGCTGAGAGCTAGAGAGGAGAAATATAATCCAATGTGTAAACTCAGTAAAATATAGAAAGATACTTCAGTGATCCATCAGTACTAATAAACAATGTTTTTTGGATGATAAGTTAGTTCAGGAAAATGTGCTAAATAGATGATAAAACCTGTGAACATTGTTACATATTAAAATGGCCTAATATCTGCTTGAAAACTCAGTGAGCCCCATACTCTCTGTGTTTTCTCATCTGGAAGCTATCAAAAACCAGTTAAGAAAACTTGTTGAGCATGTATGCTTCATAAATATGGTTTATATGTGCCTAGAAGTGTCTGTACTGTCTCTTCACACAAATATGAGTAAAAAGCAACAGACAGAGAATACATTAATTTTAAGAAACATTATTTTACCAAATTGATATGTGTTTTTCCCTGGCACCACAGAAAGAAGCTGTACATAGTACATCCCCTTATGAACATTTTGATGAAGTTAAACAGCTTCAGAAGCAGTGTATTTTGAGCAGTGAATGCAAATACCAGGATATTATCTTCTTTGGTTCTGTGAAATTTAAAAAATTGTATTTGCAAAAAGATTTGGTGGAAAAATGTGTTCTGAGCACATTTCCTTTTGTACATTCCTAATCTTGCTGAGAAAGCTGAAAGACATTTAGGTAATAAGAGATTTCTGTTTGCGTCCCATTGGGGTTCCAGGAAAATGAAAATAGGAGCAGCCTCACATTCATGAGCCCTGGTCCTCATGGAAGACTTCAACCACCCTGACATCTGTTGGGGGCCAACACAGCAGGCCATAAGCAATCCAGGAGGTTCCTGGAATGAGTTGATGATAACTTCCTTCTCCAAGTGATAGAGGAGCCAATGAGGTGAGGTACTATGGTGGACCTTGTTCTCACCAGCAAGGAAGTGCTGGTGAGGAATGTGAAGTTCAAGAGAAGCCTGGGCTGTAGGGACCATGAAATGGTAAAATTCAACATCCTTACAGCAACAAGAGGGGTGAGAGGCAAGGTCAATACCCTGGGCTTCAGGAGAGCAGACTTTGGCCTCTTCAGGGATCTACTTGGTAAGGTACCATGGGATACAGCTCTGGAGAGAAGAGGGACCCAAGACAGTTGATTTAGGTACAAGGAGAACCCCCTCCAAGCTCAGGATCTGAACAAAGAGAAGGTCATCAAGAGGGACCTTGACAAGCTTGAGAGCTGGGCCTGTGAAAATCTCATGAAGTTCAACAAGGCTAAGTGACCCCAGGTCCTCTACCTGGGTCAAGGCAATCCTAAACACAAACACAGGCCAGGGAGAGAAGGGATTGAGAGCAGCCCTGAGAAGGACTTGGGGGTGTTGGTTGATGAGAATCTCAAGATAATCTGAAAATGTGCACTCGCAGTCCAGAAAGCCAACCATATTCTGGGCTGCATCAAAAGCTGGCCAGCAAATTGAGGGAGGTGATTCTTCCCCTCTACTCTGCCCTTGTGAGAGCCTACCTAGAGTACCATGTGCAGCACTGGAGCTTCCAGAATAAGGATGTGGACTTGTTGGACTAAGTCCAGAGGAGGGACATGAAGATGATCAAAGGGCTGGAGCATCTCTCCTATGAAGGGCTGGAGAATCTCTCCTATGTAGACGGACAGCATCTCTCCTATGTAGACAGACTGAGAGAGAGAGGTTTGCTTTTCCTAGAGAAGAGAAGGGTCCAGGGAGAGCCTGGAAAAGGACTTTTCACAAGGGCATGTAGTGACAGGATAAGGAGTAATGACTTTAAAATTAAATAGTGTTGATTTGGATTTGACGTTAGGAAGAAATTCTTTACTGTGACAGTGGTGAGGCACTGAAACAGGCTGCCCAGGAAATTCCATTTTTAGAAGTGTTCAAGGACAGGTTGGATGGGGCTTTGAGATACCTGGTCTAGTGGAAGGTGTCCTTGCCCATGTCAAGGGAGTTAAATGAGCATTAATGTCCCTTCCAAGCCAAACCATACTCTGATTTGATGGAAAAAGAGCTGTTACAGTTTCAAAATCTTTAATGGAATTTTTCTGTCTCNTTACAGTTTCAAAATCTTTCATGGAATTTTTCTGTCTCCCTTATCAATGCAGAGGTTTGGGCTCTGAAGCCCAACCCCCCAATACCTGCTCTTAGGACCAGCTAACAAAGCTGGTCTAATAGCTTTGCATTCCAACTTTATGGCTGGGGAGACTACTGGGGGAGGTGGGGTGACACAGGGAGAGATTTTCCATGGTTTTTACACACTTCTCTCCTCCAGCTGCTGTGTGTGTGACAGCCACCATTTGCTGGGCTGGTGGAAGTACTTGGAGGGAGCTCCCATGGCCCAGCCTCTCCAACTCTGTGCATCCTGTGCCATTTCTTCATAGAAAGAAGTCATCACTTCCTGGATTCCCTGGAGACATTTTGAGGGGCCAACACCACCCTGCAATGCTTTTGTTTGGACAAAGGAAAGGGTCTTTGCACTGTCCATGGGAAAGGTTTCATCACATCCTTGTGGTCCATTCCCACATGAGTTTCAGAGCCAGTACCTCTTTTATCCCTCCATCTTCACCTCACCAGAGCCCATGAGCGACTCATCGTGGCCTCTGCCTCCCGAGGCATGACCGCCTCCCACTGTCTGTAAATATAACTTCAGTGAAGGGGCAGAGATAGGACTTAATTAGTTTGAAAGTTTTGGTTATGGTGTTGCTGTTTGTTCTGTTCTCTTTTTGGTTGTATGTCTATATATATGTATTTGTAGTAAAGAACTGTTATCCTTTACTATGAAGTTTCTGATTAAAGTCTCTTAATTTCAAAAGTTGTTGTGGTGGTTTTTAGGAAGAGGTCCCCTTTCTAGTCCGGATAGACATCTTAGTTTCCTTTTAAACTAAGACAAGGGCCCTCTCCCCTCCCTATACTATCAGCAGAATTATGGCAGTAGGGAGAAGGAAATGTCTTGGTGGCAACAGTCAGATGCAGTGCACATAAAGCATGTGTGAAAAGATATCTCTTGTAAAGCTTGAAAACTGATATAAACACCAGCAAGATCATAAAGGATGACGAACTGTTTTGACGCTACTACCATGTCATTTCTGCATCAAATAACATGGGTATTATCACTTTGTCATTCCTGCTCCTTCTGATTTATCTCACACATTACTGCTTTGAAGATGCTGCTAGTTAATTACTGAGGTGTTCATATAGGAGAAACGCATCTGTGAGAAACAATAGGTTGCTCACTGTTTCCTAGAAGGATTTAATGTAGTGCCAAAGAGGGCAAAAGATGTCTTCCCCTGGGCTCTAGAGTTTCAGACAAATCAGTGAGGGGAAGAAAACTCCTGACTTTTTTCTCTCAGTAGGTCAGAGGTAGACAGGAAGTGTTGCTAGAGAGGCTAACAGGCTGACACCCTCCATCAAAATCAATCCTTTGTGAATAAAATTCTATTTTGAAACTAAACAGAAAAGCCAAATTTTTATCAGTGTCTTCATATCAGCCGCTCCTACATAGCCCCATTGAACAGTACTTGATCCAAGAAAGGTCCTATTTAATTCTTTCTGATTTTTGGATATCATAATCTGTGCGCCGATTGTAGATCATAGAATCAAGAAATCATTTTGGTTGGAAAAGACCTCTAAGATGATCAAGTATAATTAACCCAGGACTGTCAAGTCCACCACTAAATCACATCTCCAAGGGCCTCATCTATACATCTTTTAAACATCTCAAGGGGTAATAATTTAGCTACTGCCCTGGACAGCCAGTTCCAGTGCTTGACAACCTTTGGGTGAAGAAATTTCTCCTAATAGCCGATATAAATCTCCTCTAGCTTAACTCAGGGCCATTTCCTCTTGTCCCATCGGCTGTTAAGTGGGAGGAAAGAGTGACCTCACCTGGCTACAACCTTCTTCCAGGTAGCTGTAGAGAGCAATAAGGTCCTCCAGAACCCCCTTTTCTCCAAGCTGAACAATGCGAGCTTCCTCACCTCCTCCTCATCAAACTTGTGCTCCAGACACATCTCCAGCTCTGTTGCCCTTCTCTGGAGAAGTTCCAGTACCTCAGTGTGTTTCTTGGAATGAGAGGCCCAAAACTGAACAAAGAATTAGAGGTGCAGTCTCAAGAGTGCTGAGTACAGGGGGATGGTCACTTCCCCGGTCCTGTTGGATGCACCATTGCTGATACAGGATGCCTCTGGCCCTCTTGGCCACCTGGGCACACACTGACTCATGTTCAGCCACTGTCAATCAGCACTCCCAGGTCTTTTCCCTTTTCCAGCCACTCTTCCCCAAGCCTGTAGTGCTGCAGGGGGTTGTTGTGACCCAAGGGCAAGACTCAACACCTTGTCTTGTTTTACCTCACACAACTGGCCTCAGTCCATCAATCCAGGCTGTCCAGAACCCTCTGCAGAGCCTTCCTACACTCCAGCACATCAACACTCCCTCCCAACATGGTGTCATCTGCAATCTTGGGATGGAGTTCACTCAATCCCCTCACCAAGGTCGTCAATGAAGATGTTAAACATGACTGGTCCCAGTACTGTGTCCCGGGGAACCCCACTAGTGGCTGGCCACCAACTGGATGTGGTTGCATTCCTCACCTCTGTCCGGGTCAGGTCCTCCAGACAGATTTTTAACCAGAAAACACCGTACCCATCTATGAGGAACTGGACTTTTTTAATTGCTTTAAAACATTGCTGCTATAGTGCACTGTGCAAAGAAGGTAGGAGACTGAAGATAAAGGCTGAGGGGAGGAGGTCATAGAACACAAACTGTTAACTTTGTGAAGGCAGGGGTGGGGTGACTCTTTGGGTTTGTGATGCTTCTCTAAGTGTGTGATGCCTAACTAAAGACCAGCAGCAACTCTCTAGGCGTGTGATATTTATCTCCTGTGAGCCAAGCTGTGTAAAATGGGACCCTCTGTGTGCACACCCATCCCTACCCTGGAGAATGCCTCCTTTTTAGAAGGGGTTGCCTCCAAAGCAGCCCCACCCCAAGCCTAAATGATTTTGCAAAAACCAGCACCTCCAGCTTCTGAAAAAAATCATGATTTTGCTAAAATAGCCAGCCCATACACACAGGGGAGGCACTAGGCAGGTTTCTGAGGGTATAGAACTCATAGGACTTTATGTTTCATGGTATTCTTTACCCATCAGCCCCCGAGTGACCAAGACACCAATGAACAGCAACAACAACCAAGTCCATTGAAGACCTCTGAGTGATGACTAAAAAATACTTACTTTTTCTCTGTCTTCGCTTCTTTCTTTTCCCTTTCTTTCTTTTTTTCCCCCACTCTCTCTTTTCCTTTACACATTTTCTTGGTTGATATCTTTATGCTTTTATATTGCCATATTACTATAGAGAGTAACAACATAAATGGCTACATTCTTGCTTTCCTTTGCAACCAAATTGCTCTAAAACAAACCACATCTGTCTATCTATCTATCTATCTATCTATCTATCTATCTATCTATCTCTAGATATAGATTATAAGATATAGATATCTGTAAAAATTGATCATCTAATATGGATTTACTTTCATTCACCACAAGGTATTTAGTAGTACAAAACAAAAGTTACTCCTGCCTTGCAGGGCAGGTTAAACACTGTCCACACCATGAGACATCAGTTTCTCCTGGAGAATGCTGCAGCAAATGGTGTCAAAGGCTTTATTAAAGTCCAGGTAAAAAACATCCACAGCCTTTTCCTCACCCACTAGGCAGGTCAGTGTGGCATAGAAGGAGATCAGGTTGATCAAGCGGGACCTGCCTGTCATAAAACCCTTGCTGGCTGGGCCTGATGCCCTAGTTGTCCTGCACAGGCCACACAATGGGACCCAACATGATCTGCCCTATGACCTTCTCCAGCACTGAGGTCAGACTGACAGGCCTATAGTTCTCCAGATCCTCTTTCTGATCCTTCTTGTAGATAGGCATCACATTTACTAACTTCCAGTCACCTGAGACCTCCCTGTTTCACTAGGACTGCTGGTAAATGATTGGAAGTGGCTGGGTGAGCACCTCTGCCAGCTCCCTCAATACTATCAAGTGGTTCCCATCCAGTCCCATGGACTTCTGTGTGTCCAAGGGGTGTAGCAAGTCACTGACCTTTTCCCCTTAGATTACAAGGGTTTGATTCTGCTCCCTGTCCCTGTCTTACAGCTCAGGGGGCTGTAGAACAGCTGGTCTTACTATTAAAGACTGAGGAAAAGAAGGCATTTAGCACCTCATCCTTTTTATCATCCTTTGTCACTATGTCTCCCAGTGGATCGAGTAAAGAATGGAGATTCTCCTTAGCTCTCCTTTTGCTGCTGATATATGCATAGAAACATATTTTATAGTCTTTTATAGCAGTAACCAGATTTAGAAGGCTTTCAGCCTTCTAAATTTCTCCCTGTATAACCTCAAAACGTCTTTGTAGTCCTCCTGAGTTTCCTACCCCTTCTTCGAAAGTCCATAAACTGCTCTTTTCCTGAGTTCCAGACGAAGTCCTCTGTTTAACCAGTCTGGTTTTCTTCCCAACCAGCTTATCTTTAAGGTGTAACTCTTAATAAAAAGTCATCTCAATTGAAAAGTTCATGCATGTTTAGCAAGAGGAGATTGAAAATGCAATCTGAAAACATGTTCGTTTACTCCTTTGAATAGCAGAATGTTTAGATGAAGGGCACAAATTTCAGTCCCCATTTACCACATCTCCTGATAAACAAATCAGATTTTCTGCATTGTAGAATCATTTAGATTGGAAAAAGTCTTTAAGATCACTGAGTCCAACCATTAAAGCAGCACTGCTGAGTCACGTAAATCCAATTCTCATTTTTGCTTCCTCTGTAATATCCAGGAACAGAAGATAAAGGAGCGGTTGCTGTCTGCTAGGCCACTGATGAATAGCAGACCCTGGAAATCATAACAATAAAGCCTTGTCCCACACACAACCTATCCCTTGCCTTGCCAGCATCTCTCAATGCTGTAAGTAGTTTCTGCTACTCTGAATCTCAGTGGCTGGAGATTCTGGTGGCACTTAAAGTAAAGGACAACCTTATGCCCCAGCTCACATTTTGTGTAACCCTCCATACTCAGAGGGGTTGCCCAGGGCAAGAGCCAGCAGCAAACAGCTGCAGAGTGAAAACAGAAAATAAATTTAACAAGTATTGGATAGACTGGAAATAAATGCTCCTTAGAGTATCTCATTTTCTTACTATCAACCATAGGCCAATTAAAGCAGCAGCTGTAGGGAGCATCATTGATGCTCAGTAACTCATTGAGGCACAACACAACTGCCTCTCCTGCAGCCTGTGCATTTTTCCAGTGAGAATTAATACTCTGTGATTGGCTTTATTTATCTGAGGAAGATGGATAGAGTGCATCCAAGCTGCATCCATCTAACCTGTTTTAAATATCTGCTCTAGGAAAAAAAGAGTCCTTGCTGAGAAGCAATTACTATATTCATTGACTGCAAAAAGAGGCTTTTTAACTTTTTTGCCACAGCTAATCAAACAGATCCCACCTCACCTCAGGGACAGGTGGATGCTACCTTCAAGAGCAGAAAAGTACCAGTGGAGTATTCCATGGAGAGATGTCTTAGGTACCAACATACCTTTCCCTCTCCCTTGCTTTTCACAGTGTTCATGCCTCAGAGTCATAGAATAAATCAGATTGGTAGTTCCTCTTCCTAGTTAAAATAGGTCTTTGACAGGTTTCTCAGCCTCTCTGGGCAATCTGTTTCAGTATTTTCTCTGAACCTTACAGACTATAATAAATGCCCTAGTGAAGACTTTTTTTTCCTTATTTATAACCAGGATTCCATTTGCTTCCACTTTTGGCAGCTGCCTCTTGATCCTTTCAACATGCACCTCAGTGCATCTTTTCTAAGAATCCTAAGTTGTGGAAATCTGCAATTACCTGTGCATTAACTTCCTGTTCTCCAGGCTGCTCAACCTCAACAGACAGAGTAAGCAAATAAAGACTCCTTGTGTGCCATTCATCAGACACACAAGTGTCTGTAATGCAGATGTCTAATTGATTTCATGGATGATAATTGGAGACTAGATTTATCCGTTTATACACAGATGCCTACACCAGGCTTGTCCAAAGTTAGGTGAAGTGTGTCCCACCCATTGCAGAGAGCAAATGCTCTGAGAAACATACAGAAGTGCAAAAATTTAAGACTTATTTCAAAAGCTGTGAAGTGGGATTCACCCCACATTGTTCCAAATGTTTTCAGTGCATATGTCTAAATTAGAGATGGTTTTCTGCACTCCTTTACACTCAGTGGACACAAATAGGCTATTCTAAAGTGTAATTTGTTGGACTATTTTAGTTGTCAAGAGAAGATGAGAACAGTGACTCTTCATTAGCTGACAAAAATGGGAATCCAGACAACTCTCACAAGTGTGTCTGTGGACAATCCATGTACCTAAAATTAGGAGAAATTTACCCCAATTCTATATTTCTCTGTGTCGTTATTTACAACATTGTGAGTTTTATTGATATTTATTCCAAATTTTTGAATTAATATAGTCCTAAAATTCCAGCACTGAGTTATCTCATTGTATATATTTGTCTGATTAAAACCTCAGTGAAGCCACTGAAAGCCTCTGAAATGGCACAGGTGGGATTTGGCTTCTAAAGGTTGCTGAAGTAATTGAATGGTCTGCATCTAAGTGCATTTGTACCCTGTACAAGTTGCAATTCATTACAGCCCTATTAACATTCTGCACTCAGACAAAGTGACCTGGAGTTTTTTTGTCATCAGGCCTTATTACAATGCAAATCAGCAGGTGTATTACTCAGACAATTCTATAAGTAGACCTCTTCATTCAACATACTGATAAGGATGTATTAGTCTTCATCTGTGCCTGCAAGGGATGATGCCACAGGCAACATATGTTAAGAAAAATACCTAATATTACTCAACAAATCTTTGGAATGGACTAGATTTTGTTCAGATTACTAGGAAGAAAAGAAAAAAAACAAGGCCGAGAATATTCACTGAGACTGTAAATAGAAAAATGGAGGAAATTCAGAGATATAAATCCCTGTGTAAGAGCGATTTTCATCCTTGGTTTCCTTTGCAGGAACATTCTTACTGCCACAGGCAGAGACTAAGTTTTCCATATGCAATAGATATGATAATGCAGCTAAATGGTTCACAGACAAGAGTGAACTAAATTTTAGTAATCTCAGATCATGGGCAGAGCTCTAGGACAGACCTAACACAGTAGTACAATCCTGTCTGCAGATTCATAGAAAAATATGGCTGACACACACGTTAGTTAAGTAGCTCAAAATCTACAAATTTTGTGGGGGCAGTATTGCAGCTTGCACCTTATAATCCCAAAATCAGTACTTAAGAGAACTGGCAGATTTTCAGTCTGAATCTGGAACCTTTGTGTCTCTCAAGTATGTGTTTTATAGTACCTGTGCTTCAATCTACTTTGTCAGTCCCTACTATGAAATATCCAACAGCTATCATCTTCTGCCACATATGCCTCTAAACTTAGGCCAAAACCAAGGCAGGGATGAGTCCTTAAACCAGTCCAGCAGGGTTGTAACTAGTTCATAAAGAGATGGGATACAATGAGAAGAGGGAGATGATGCACTGACTGGAGTGCTTGGAAGACATGAGTTTTTTTCTTCATGTTTGTAGTTCCTCTAAAGAAAACACTTAGCCTCTCTCTCCCTTTGTCTATCATGTTTAACTAATGTTAAATCTACTCTATGCCACGGAGGCATATGACACAAACTCATGAAGACTTCTTCTGTGTTCTGTGATTTCAATTGACAGCAACATATAAATAGCTCCTCTAGATGGTATCATTTTGCATATGGGAAGGACATGAAGAAAATGCACGAAGAAAATGCACACCAAATATGTAGAAGCAGAGATGTAAAAACTTAAGGCAGGATATTTGTCTTTTTCTTACAAATGTGAATTAGTCAGAAAGAATCTGTTGATCTGCTTTGAAAAAAAATATTTTCAGACAAGAATAAGGTCTCTGGACAGTCTTATGATTAAGGTATTTAGTCAAAGTATTTATAGTAACTAAACTCTTATAACTGCTGAAGCTTCAGATGTGCAGAGATCAAACCCACAAGACTCCTGCTTTTTCTGGAGTAAAATTTCAGTAATATTATTAAGATAAACTCAATTTTGCCTGTTTCTTTTTCCTCTCACCTTCCCTCCCTATCTGCCACTCTTTCCCTCCCACTGTTTTGGCCTAAACTGGTTATTTAGAGACTTATGTGATAATCCACCATTTCTTGAGATTCAACCTATGTTTCATTGAGATGAAGCATTCTGAGGTACTTGGGACTTTTATAGAAATTTTATTTATGACGTTTGTGGATTTTCACTTCTAGAATACTAAAAAAATCTGACCTTATTGGCATGAGTGTAAACACAGACTAACTTCACTGATGTCAGCAGTGTGAAAGCCATTTGCTGCTCCTCCTGGAGCTGACTTCAAATGAATTAAGAACTGGAGAGTACCATGGAGCTCCTTGGTACAAACGAGATCAGAACCTGTTTTTTTAAATCTTTATTGATCTTTGTAAGACTACCTTGTATCTTGTTGCAGAGCCATACAGAGGAAAAAAAACAGGGCAGCTCTGCTCAAAAACTTGTGGATTCACAAGGAAGAGACTATAGGTTACTTCACACATCTTGTAAAACGAGAAGGTAAAAAAACAGCCATCCTTGCTCCTTGTTTGCTCTTCCATACCTGACCTATGTTTGGAATGAAATGTGGCCAAGCTTCACTTCCATTAGACTTGTTTCAGTCACAGACATTCAATGAGAAATGGCAAAGACTGAAACAGTTTTTACAGTGAATTGTTGGATAACATTACATTCCTACTTTATCTCAGAACTTTGAGGTTCACAGGGGAGAAGGGAGCTAGGCAGAGGAAGTAAACTGTGGTTTTAATATAAGCAAATAAATTTTTCCTTGTTATGTTCTATTTTTTTTTACTATATTAACTGCAGTACAATTCAAGCAAAGACTATTCTTTAAGAACATAATCACATTTTTTTTCCATTCAGTAAGAAAGAAGGAAGGAAAATTAATAGTTATGACAGGTGCTAGTTGGCTTTCACCGTTGTAGGTCCAGTGTCTTGCTCTTGAAGAGCACATTGTGCAGCCTTGCAAAGGCAGTTATTTCCAAATGCCCTAATCACCCTTAAACACTCTCACATCTCTTTTCTTCACTCAGAAATGGCAGCCCTATAACTCAGTGCATTTCTCTAGCCAGTGTGTGTCTAGAAATTCTTATGATAATGTACAAGATATGCTGCCGTCACACTTCATCACTTCTTGTTATGTGCATCATCAGCTACTGACTTAATGGTTTGGTAATCAAACCTCTTGTACACAGCATGTCTTTGGCCAGATGGAAAAAAATTGCAGTGCAAGTTTTACACCTGAGGCACACATATATGGGACCAATTTGTGTCCCTGGTTTTTTTGGTGATTTTTTTTTTAACTGATCTTCTTTAAGTAAGCTATTGACTGTTCTACTAATCCTTACTAAACAAAGAGCTATGGTTGGTCTGAAGACTGACTGACTTAAGTGATGCAAGATCAAAAGATGATCATCAGTGCTAAACCCCATGCTTGCAATCTTTAGTATGATGGACCTTTCAAACATTTACTCAAAATCTTTCTCACCCCTCTTACCTTCAAAACCATCAGAACACAAAGGATCAAATTATTCAAAACACTGTATTCCAAAACTGGAAAAAAAACTCCAAGAAATTTATAGTATTTCTGATTTAAAGGCATGGAGGTTGTAGCCATTTAGAGTTTTTGAAGAATAAAAATCCTTCCTTAGAAAAGTCCTAAACAGGTGGGAAACATTTCATGCCTTGTTTGCTAAGCATCCATTGATGCTAAAAGAGGCAAATTATTGAGAGACCAATGGTATATCGCTATGTTGTTACCTTCAACATTTTATACTCCTGCAACAGCAGGAGATTTGTGGAGTGAACAGAGATACACATTGAAAAAAATCCAAAAAACTCACCAGACAGTCTGATAGTCAGCAAATATACTGAAGTACTCGGTTGCTGTGAGTAAATGTTATTGATCATGGTCATGAGACTTCTCATTAGTACCAGAAGCAGTAAGACTCTTCACTCAGTATCGTCTTCAGCTTTGTCACTCATCTTCTTTCTAAAGGAGGAATGATAAAAATAATGGCAGTTATTCAAAGAAGATATTCCTGGCCCTGGAAGGCACACAGCAGGAGTGTGGATTTATCATGTATATCACAATAGATGACAGTTATGCATCCTTTCATATCCTCCTGCCTCCATTTTGGGAAATATCAGTAGATTAAAAATCCATAACTTCCTCTCGCAGACTTCCATTTTTCATTCTAGGTTCTTTTCTCTTCAACCATTTTTTCCCATAAGCTTAATTAGCTCTGTGTTGAAACAATGCAATGTTCTGACCTTATCTGTTTTATTTGGGAAACTATTTCAACATTTGTGATGTCAGCTAATTTTCGGTGTAAACATATCCATGATAACTTTGTCTATATGATTTTCCACCAGAATAATCATCTAACATAAATATTTCTATTGCTACAGTTAAATGTTTTCTTCTCATGCCAAAATGTACTTATATGAGGTAATTAATTTCTCTCTCACAAGACTAAATAAGACTAGCTCTGCTGATTAATCCTTTAAGCTGTGTTCAGAATTTCCCCAATCATTCAAGGAGATTTTTTTTTTAGTGTCTGCTTGATATGTGATTTATACATATGGTTATGCATCAAGCCATCTAAAGGTTTGTGCAATGGTCTTAAGAACTTATTCATTATTGTAAAAACTTTCTAATTTGATACATCAAATAGTTCTATCCTTTAATGGTCTTGCTCCCTTAATAATTCATATTTGTTTCAAGAACAAAAGGGATAAGGATATCTAATTTCTGTGGTTGATATCGAACCACTATAGAAGTTATTCAAAGAATCTCTAAATTAAAGACTTTGCACTTTACATACTTTGTCCATTGCCAAGAGTTTACAACCACGTATAGATTTCATAGCTAACCCTTATACCAAGATTTAAGAATATGCTCTGTTCAGTACACTCAGTAGGTCTGTTTCTAACACTAAATGTGGAGGAATGTAACTCATAACTGCTCTCCACTCATATCTTATTCACACATCCTTGAACTACTTGGAGTATTTGTTCAGTTTGAATTATTTTCAATTATGTTGCAGATGAGTCCTGAATCTGTAATTAAGTCAAAACAGTGTTCTTGCAATTGTACTTCCATTTTATCAGCTTTGCTTTTCAATGGCTCTTCAGTATATAAGGCAAAAAAGAATACATTAGATCACATCTTTATTTCTGAGTGGTATTCCAGCATTCAGGAATGAATATGTAAGCATAATATCATCAGATTGTGCGTAATTTCTGTGCTAAAAGTACTGGAAAGTGCCAGTCCAGAGCAAAGACACAGAAATACTGGCTTTTTCTATTTCCCTGCTTTGTTATATTACATTTATTGCAAAGGACAATCTGACAAATTTAAGGTTACCTTTAAGTACATGATATTTTTTTAGGAGCTGCTTGAAGATCGACAAGGAGAAAAAATATTGTTGCATCAATACTAAAGGTTTGGTCCATACATCCCAGGTTAGAAAAGTCCTTGTCTTTGATTTACATCTATTTGTATGAGCTGTAAGTAACTTAATCACTGCATTTTTAATCCATTTTACTGATATATTGCAGTCAATTTTTCTTAATAAAGTGTATTTATCTGAACAGGCCTTGTAGGAAAGATAAATTATATAATAACTTAGAGTAAGAGATTCAAGATACATAGTTTGATTAAATTCTGTTCAAAATCCATGGGAGTTCATTAGAGTTTAGAAGTTGACATCTTTAAATATAAAGTTCTTAGTAGCACACTAGCTAATCTTTACAATAGATTTTTTGCTTTGAAGATGCAGTTTCATGACAAGTTTAACCCAGGATATGAATGGGCTCCTGGAAAGAAGGATGATTCTGCCTTTCCTTCCATTCTCAGCTGTATGTTTATAGAAGTTCTCACGAGGCTATCTGATAGAAAAAACACATGCAAATCCACAAAAGTGTATTTGTTTTCAACCATGTTTCCAATGTAGCAATCTGACTGACCAAACACATGTCCTGATATTAGGAAAATGGATGACAAAATGCCTGGCTGTGACCAAGAGGAAAAGGGACAACTGCCTTCATCAGTAATGATACAAGTCATCTACACTGCATGTGAAATTGAGGTCGCCCTTATGTGAAACTGCTGTATGTTTTGGGCATTTGCAATGTATCATATTACCTTTAATTAATGCAGGTATTTTGTACCTCAGACTGGAATCTATTTAGTTGTTGTTCCAGACAGCGTTAAAGACAGACATCTATTGCAGAGAACTGATGCAGCAAACGAAGGAAAAAATCATATGTCCCTGTCGGAGGAGACCAGACCGAGAAAGAATTACAGGTGCCGGGCAGATGAGGACACTGAGGCCCGGGACCCCGGGCAGCACATGCAGCGACAGGATCGGGACCATGAGACCTTCCACATGGACACTGTACCCTTAAAAGATGGCTACGATCCAAGTTTCTTCTTCCCACAATACCTCTGGAATTCTCCCACACACCTCGTTCTCCCTATTGGTTCCTTTGTCGCTCCTCCCCTCCCTCCTCCCCTTCGTTTGCATGCACCCAATGGAGTGCATGACTCCTCCCCGTCTCCTCCCCATCTCCGCCCCTCTTCCCCGTCCTCATCCGGGAACTTTGTGCATGCCCCCTTATAAGCGAGCGCGCTCCATTAAAAGTTGGCTTTTCCTTGTGGACTCTCGCCTGGTGTGGGTCTATTCCATCCGGAGGGGTCGCGCTGGGCTGGGAGCGGGAAGAGCCAACCCTAGCTTCTAAGGGGCACGATCCTAGGGAGCGCCGCCACTTGCGGCTCGCCGCTTTCCTAGCCTTGCTCCTGGGCGCGTGAAAAACCCCTCCACTATATTAGTGGAATTATTCATCCACTGAGATGTCCCCTTTTGCACTGAAAATTGAGGAGCTACTGTCTAAAGCACTGGTTAGCTTTCCAATGTTTCAGTAACAGCTGAGAAGTGTGAGCCACTCTCTCAGGGTGAGCCAGGGATTCTCCCCGAGGACTGATTGTAAATGGTAGAGCTGAGCTCTGAATTATCTGCTTTGGAGCATTTATATGTCACAAGCAAGACAGAAACAAGAAACCTCAGAGAACTTAGGAGATAAGAAAATCACTCTGAACATCTAAATATGCAGCAGGGAAACATGCCATTTCCAAAATAATTTCCATCCTCCACGGAGCAAATTGGAATGGACTCCAAAATTTTACAAAGTCTCAGATCTCACTACAGAAAGATGAAATCTTAATTGTCTTCTTCTTATATTGAGATCATATATCCCATTTTTTTTCTTACTAGCCTCTATGTCTCATCTGATCATCATGTGAGCTCATTTTTTGACCCTAAATTCCTGCCCCCAAATCCCATACAAGTTATTCTCATCTGCTTATAATAAATCAAACTGGTCAATAATGCACCTATTGCTATCCCCATTCTCCGTTCCCTTCTGGCTGCCCCATCTCATGTTCTTACAAAAAGTATCCACTATTTAGAAGTACCTAGAAGTTCTCATTTTTGTTTGGTTGCTTTTCTTTCCTTCATGGAAAGAATTTTATGTTTGTTTGGGATGTTAAATTGAGGAGCAGTAAGCACAAGCCTTCATTTGCAATAATTAAATTCTTTATTCCATATGAGCTGACCTTCCTGAGGTTTTCTTTCTGCAACATTTCAGTGCTATATTTTGTTTGAATACAGCTTAGGGCAGTATTTAAAAGAATCTTTGTGAAGTGGCTTAAGGGTTGGTATTTTGATTTTTTTTTTCTGAAACTAGAAACCAGTATATTTCTTCACCTTTATTAGCTTGCACTGTTTAGGTTTAAACTGTTTGACAGTGTTTACCAAAAGTCTACATGCTGCTTCCCCTGTCAAAGTCTGTTATTCTCACAGTGCTATAGAAGCAGCATAATGGCTCTTTCATAACATTTCAGTTACTTGAACTTTCAAAAATAAAGCCATTTTTTTCATTAATTGTGGAAATTATACCAGTTCTCTTCAGCAGAACTGTCTTTACCATTTTGTCACCTCTGTAAAGGAAAAAAAAATTACTATTATCTTATGGAGTCATTCACTGGGCAGTCTCAAAAGTTCACTTTCCTTTGGACAGCTAAATGAGGTTCCTGAATTAGGAGTACAATCATATTAAATTACTGGTATAGTCCAAAGGTTGGACTGAGGGACACCTTTCCAAAGAGTGAATCAGAGCTCTAGTGCTTTGACTTGAGAGGTCTGTATCTATCTGTCTGCAAAAAAAAAAGGATCCCAGGAACACCATGCAGAACCACGTCGCCAACTTTGCAGAGAGGGGACTTGCTTGGGGCTACTCAGGAAGAGCTGAACAGGCTCCCAGTTCGCTCTGCAGGATAATAGATGCTGACGTTATAAACCATATAACTTCATTCCACCCCAGTTATAATTAAAGATGTTTCATAACAAAACATAGAATCACCCATAAAAATCACCCAAATGAATCTGGAGAAATGTTTCATAGATATTTTAGCAAGACTGAGATAATCAAATCTTTTATACAGCCTGGAAATTGCCATCTTATATGTACATTAAACATCAGGCACCAATAAAATTATCTTTAGATGAATGCTGGTCAAACATTCAGTGGAACAAGGACTGAACTAATGCCATTGAACTAGGAAATATGACAGGCCTTGTGTATTTTTAGAGATCCTTAGTAATCTCTTCACAGATAAAAAAAATGTAGTTTTAAAATAGCTCTGTTGCTTGGGCAAGCAGATAACACCAATACAGAAATGGATGAGTCTATATTTTGCACCTTATACACTCTTACCAGATCCATTTTTTAATTTAAAGACTTATTAAGGATGAAATTAGTATTTCTTTAAATAAAATGAAAGGAGAAGCAGAGTCCTAAGGAATTAAATAGCAATATTTCCCTTGACTTACAAGAGGTGAGACTATCACTACTCAACAGATCTTGTTCTTTGACCATTTGCTGTTTCAACTCATTTCTACTGCCTAAGTGATGCAAGGGAGTAACAATTGTTCTTTGTACTTCTTCTCTCCTCGTGCTGTTGAAGTGGGCTAGATGAATCAATCAGACATCCACTAGAAATTCTGACCTGGTCCTGAAACAGCTTAAAAATGGAATTTTAAAGACCAAAAAGGTTTCACAGAATAATACCCGTTCAATTAAAGTTCTTACATCTGGTAAGGGTCCAGTTTGTCTAGAATCATGTGGACCAGTCACGCAGGATGTCTTCAAGACCACCATACACAAAGGGAGTTTAGTGCCACACACAGCAATGGAGTCATCATCTTGACTCCATCTTTTCCTGTGCTGTCATCACAGACATGCTTTGTAACATGAAAAATGTTTCATTTATGTTTCAATCTAATGTGATTAAAATTTATCTTGTTTTGAGCTAAGGGTTAGACCAGAGGTTTCTTCCAATTTACATTATCTTATCATTCCCTCTGCATGATTGCATTTTGTTGGTAATCTTTTAGTTGTCAAGTACATTTTTCTATATGTTTATTAGATTAATCATATTATATTAACATTGTGCAATAACAACTCTGTGATTTCCTTCACACTCTATTCTGAAACCAGCAGGAGAACCCCATAATCAACTTGAAGCCAACAAAATCATTCCAGACATTTCCTAATGTAGCCAAGTCTGCTTACACTAAAAGTGCTCAGCAGGTTATTTATAGTAAATAAGTTATTAGATATTCAAAAAATGTCTCTCGTTTTGTGATTTTATGCTTAATGGCTTTAAAGAAAGAAACACAGATTTATATGTCTGGTCTCTTGCTATCTGTCTGGGGTTTTTAAAGCTGCTTCTTTGCAGACTGCATTATAATTAAAAAAAAGAGAGAGAGATAAGAAAGTGAGACTTCAGAGACAGAAATGCCTTTTACTTTTCATCAAGTCTGCCGCATAGTCTCTAAACAAACTCCCAACCTGCTGACCTTCTGTCAGGAAAGTATCATAAACTGACAAGATAATAAAATCCCAGAAGTTTTTATGTTGATATTGGACTCACAGCCGCTTCATAATTCCCTTAGTTCTTTAGTCAGCCTGTCACCATTGCCTTTTCCTCAGCCACTCACCTGAGTAAACAACATTTCACCAGGAGAAAAATATGTCAATTTTTATGTTGTTTTTCAAAACATATAAGGTTAATGTTCATGACAGGACCTAGGGCTAAACTCTACATGGGCTCTGAAGAGTAAAGGAGGTTTTACATACTGCCATAGGTGTTCAATACTCCATCAAGGGAACATAGACAGACACCTTGGATCACTGCAGTTTTCAACACCCTCACAAGGGGAAGAAGCAGAGGGGCAGGAAACGACCTCTTCACTATTGTGACCAGTGACAGAATTCAAGGGAACAGCCTGAAGCTAAGTCAGAGGAGGTTTAGGTTGGATATCAGGAAAAGTTTTTCTATCTAAAGGGTGGCTGGACACTGGAACCAGCTCCCAAAGAAAGTGGTCACAGCACCAAGCCTGTCTGAGTTCAAGAAGGGTTTGGACAAGCCTCTCAGGCACATGGTGTGACCCTTGGGTTGTCCTGTGCAGGGCCAGGAGTTGGACTTGATGATTCTGATGGGTTCCTTCCAACCAAGCATATTCTATGATTCTATCTCTGCAGCTGGCTTGGTTTTCATCGTTCATTATTCATTAGTATTTGTACTCTGCTAATCCCTAGAAGTTTTAGTTATAAACCAGAACAAAACTGCACAAACAGACATTTCTAAAATTAAAAGCTTAAAAAAGCTTCTACCCCACAGAAATCAGAGCCTGAAGAGATGAGGTTTACCAGGGAAAGCGTTCCCTTTTATCCTCACCCATACAGGTGGGAGCAGCAGAATATCAGGAGAGAGGACTTATTCATTGCCAGTTTCCACATCAGCAGTCACATAGCTGTACAGTGCCACATTCAAGCTCATACGCTTTCTGAGAAACAGTCTTTTACCTGTAGTTGTCTACATGTGTATTTACATAGTTGTATATATATATGATACTTAGGGACAAAGAGAGAATTAGAAAAGCAGACTTGAATCAAGGCATAAAAAACTTACATAGTGATAGCTCTTACTGCTCTAGGACTGAAACCTCTCATTTTGACAGTCTACTTTCAATGATATATGAGTCAGATGAGATATATGAGTTCATATATTATTATGTTATGCTGACAGGTCCATATGAAGGGAAAATGAACTTTTCTGGAGTGAAACAGTAGGAACTTTCTAGGAAGTCTGAGGACCAAACATTATAGCTATGAAATCATATTCAGTCCCTGAATACAATATTTTTCTTATCTTATTTACAAGTATTAATAACAATAATAATAATGCCAATAGGGCAGTCCCCTGGTGTAATGGAGAGCACACTGGGCTCTGAATCCCAAGCTTGTGAGTTTGAGTCTCGATAGGGACCGTCCCCTGGCAGTTAAATGCCTCCCTGCCATCCAATCCCATCAGATCTGAGTTGAGAAGCAGGGCCAGCCCGGGTTAGCACCGGGTGCTGTGACAGTCCCAAGAACTTCACTGTCACTGTCCAAGCTTGCTTGGCTGTGGCAGATGGACCTTAGGACTTAAACAGTGGGGCTAGTTCTGCGCATGCTGTGCCTCACCTAAAAAATCCACTGCACAGGCTGGAGGGCACACCCACGTGGGGAGAGCCCTGCCCAAATTTTCATTCGCGAAGTTTGGCCATACATACAATAATGCCAATATTCCATAAAACTAAAGTAATGGGTAGACTAGCCTCTGACTTATAATGCTCCAATACCTGAGTAGTCATTTTCTTAACTTTTGGGTAACCTCTCATTGCATGTAATGGGAACATTGTTTTGAAAGATTTAAGCAAGTATAGCATATTGCAGACAAAAAAAAAAACAAAAACACAAACCTAAAACAACCAAACAAAAAAAACAACAAACAAACAACAAAAAAACCCAAACACATTTTCAAACCATTCTGCATAAACATTTTGTGCTGTTGCAGACAGTAGAGCCTATGTTCATGGCTCACTATTGCCACAGCTAAACCCTATAGCCAGTCCCCCAAATTAATCAGAGCTGCACAATTCAAAAGCAGCACAAAATGATTAATTAGAATCACCTATTGTCAAACAAAGAGACCTACTATGTGGAGGGAAAGAATGGGAAGGTAACAGGAGGAAAACCAAATTCTGATAACACAAATGAATGGGAAATCTGTCCCACTGAGAAACAAATAATAGCAAGAGCAGCAGAACTGAATAAGCTGGATGAGGCTGATTACAAGCATTAGTTCAAGCTTTGCTTGCTGAGCTGTATCCAGAGCAGTTTCTCTCTGGTCTAACAGTGTGTGAAGTCAGTCTGGAGATCTCCAGGACACTACAAAGCTTTCTGCCTCTTCTGGCCATCACCTCTCATACACCTTCACAAAGGTTAGCTATGTGACTTCCTCCCTTCCCTCAGATGAAGATGGAATTAGCCAATTCAAAAAATGTCAGTAGGGACAGACACACAAGCAAAGCAATATCAAAGCCCTAGTGTTTCAGAAAACCTGGCTTCATGTGTATGCCACAAGTGCACATGACAGAAAGGCTTTAAATAATCAAACATTTTAGATTTGATCACCCTTGTTTTCCCTAGTAGTTATTGCCTGTACCATTAACTTTCCTAGCCCCACCTGTGCTACAGTCCTTCTCTCCAGTCACCTTTTGGATTCTACAGAACGCCTACCCTCCACACAAAGCAGTTAGTCCTGCCTAACCATTTCCTGTCCCCCCACAAAAAAACCCCACCAGTATTGCAGAACCTTAACCCCCCTCTTCTGTTCCCATCCTAACTGGCCTGTTATAAAAAACTGCCAGAGAAACAGAAGGAGAAAGAGGAGAGGAAAGAGGCCAAATCAGGGTAGAATTTTCCAGAAGTTTTCTTATCCATTTATAAAACATATTCAGCTCTGTTAAAGAGGAAATCAACACAAACCTTTCCCCTTCCTTACATGATCTGACTTTGATAATTACTGTGATAAAGGTGAATATTTTGTTGCTTTGGTAGCCCAGAAAGGCAGCATGCTTGATTTTAATCTGACAGTCCTGTAGAGCATCACCTCTTTCTCCCAAGGGGACCCACTGTCGTTTGGCACGTGGTTCATTGCTAGTTGACATCAGCAATGCTTTGCCCAGCTGGTCTGTGAGGCTTTCTTTGGAATCCCAGTCACGCAGAAGACAAGACCTGGTGAAATCCTATCTCAGAGAGACTGCAAAGGGCATAGCAACAATACCACTGGTCTGAGTTTCTATTTTTCTTTGACTGCAGATCATATAACATAAAAAATATCAGCTTGTCACAACAGGAGGATGGAACTTAGCTATATAAGTTCTTCTGCTTTTTACAACCACCTCTTAGTTACTGTTTGCTGGCCAGTTTTGAGTACGATAGTTATGCCAGCTGTATTCAGAGCAGTTCTTGAAGTGTATTTGTGTTCTTTATGGTACTTTGGATAGCTTCTAGTTTAGTACTGAATATAGTAAAATCTTACTTATTACAAGGTGCTCATGTGTTGGTGATGCATTCGAGTTGGAGTGAACTGTAAGACTAGAACAGGCCCTAAGGAAGAATTTTCCCAATCTCTGTTCTGTTCCAGAATAAGCACTGTCCTTTGAAAACAGGTTTCACCTATTCTTTTATTTGAAAAAAGCATTGGTTGATTCTTGAAATATTTTTGTTGGATGGATGTGTGGGGAATATGTTATTTTTTTCCTTCAAGATTATTTTCACACTAGAAATTGTATCCTTGATATTACATGGACAATTAAAGATATGGCAGGATTATGGTAGCAGAGGAGATTGTCATGAGAAGCAAATTCTATACTGTTTTTATCTGAATGAATAAAATTTAAATGCTGAAAACCCAATGAGGAAACTGTTACTGAATCCTGATAACACTGAAATTTTGCTATAACCTTCATTAGAGACCACTTATGTTTTTAAAAACCTGATACCAACTTATTTGTACTTGTAAAAATTTGCTTGTGAAACAAAGAACAGAAGTTGTTTTATTTCCATGATCTGTTAAAGGTGAAGGATCACTGTCCTAAGGAATAACAGACAGGAAACAATTAAGTTCATATGACTAATATAACAAAAAGGCTGATTGTCAGTTATATTAACTCTAAGAAAACTTAGTTCTAAGGGAATCACAGCCACTGTTACATGTCCAAGTGAGGATGGCAGCTGAAAGTCTCTTTCTAGGAGGCTGAAAATAGATTCATTAATCTTTTGTCCTTGACCCATGGAAGGGAGTGGACAGGATGCTAATGAGTTGCTTCTTCCCAGGACCCTCATATACCACAGAATTAGCACAGTCACCACAAGCATATGCTGCCATTAGCTCTGTCATTGACACACTCTGAGCCGCATCACTTTGACACAGTGACTGCCCTAAACCACTAGGTTACTTCTTCTGCCTTAATAAACTTCCCTGATTGCTCTCCTGTTGCACTGGATTAAAGTCTAGACTGAATCATAAGACTCAAAAGCAATAAAAGTACTTTCATATTCTTGGGTATATGAACAACTTGTTAAAGTTGTGTGGTCTCTGTGCTTGTCCTGAGAATTACAAAGGTAGCGTTTGAAAGTATATGTTGCAATATTTCTGTGTAAGCTTGATAAAATCACTGTACCAGAAAAGGGTATGGCGTATCTAATAATGAGCTTTTTAGCACAAGACAGTTTAGTCTTTGATGTGTTTTTTGGGTTTGTTTTTTTTTTTTTTAGTCCCTTGATATACAGGTGCAGGAAAAAAAGTTAACTTCTGCTTTCCATAACATCTTTCAGGAAAAATGAAGCAATTTCTTTTCTTGGAAATGTAGGAGAGGCAATTCAGAGGTAACCTCTAAAATTGATTAAAACTAGACAAAGGGAAACAGAAACAGGAAATCCAGATTTTAACTGGTGAACAGAATCTGCAGTTTCCTTAACCAAGAAGGATTTCAGTGGTTCTTTCAAGTTTTAAATCTCCAGGCATCTCTGCCAGAGGTACCTGTCAATAAAAGCTGTTCAATGCTCTTTTTTGACCTTTGTTTTTTTTCTTTTCCAGAGAACTGCAGTCCTATATATCAATATAGGAAACTAGAAAATAAGCCTTTATTCTTGTTCCTCATTGGTAGAATCCTGATATTCCCCTCTCAAACAGGCAGGAGGAGCAAAACTTAAGGCTTGATTGGGTGTGCTCAGAAAGCATGAATCCGAGAAGTAAAGTACACTACAGAGCTGCCAAACCCAGCATCAACCTCAGCCAGTGACCCTAAATGAGCAAAAGTCAACTAAGACTTGAATGCAGTATGCCATGCAAGTATGACCCTGAACTTAAGCCTCCGACATTCATTAGAGGTCATTTGCATGGTCATAGTTTTTTGAATACCTAGCTATTCCCTTCCTGCACATGGATGTAGCAAGCTCTTCTCTGGCTTTAGTGTCCCTACACCATCCTCTACAATATGTAATGGAGAGGGCAGGGAGGCAGCAGTATTCTGACTTTGGCAACTTGTTTACCATCATTCTCTGGCACACCCCCATTTGCATTTGTATGCTTGTTGATTTATTGGTGGCAATTTTATCCACCCTTGAATAAAAGGCTCTACAAGATTGGTCAGTCTAGGCCATAGCTTAGCTGAGAAATCATCATCAATTTGTTTGCCTCCCCTGAATCCTTGTGTAGGATCTGGGGTGGGTTTTGTTGGCGTTGGTTTTAACTTCAGACCATAGCAATGTAGCTTAGATGCTTTTCAGATTCCCCAGTCAGACACTACTGGTAGGATAACCCAGTTGTCATAAAGGCATAGGTCTGTGTCTCAGTTTTATATATCCGTACTGCAGGAGCCACACATGGTAAAAAATCCCCAAACACGAATCTTTGTCAAGCTGGCTGTCACAGTGTGCAGGGATATAGAGAACAGCCTCATGAACTTGTCCAATACTCCTTGGACAGCATTTTTGCTGGTTGCACTGATTGGGATGCTGTGGTTCTCATGCTTACTGTCTATAGGGTTGGTTAGATTAAAACTGGCCTGGAGTTATCTATACAAGTGTATCTGCAATAGAATATGTGTAATATGCTTGTACCAACCCAACCCAATGCCAGAAGAATTAATTTTTAGTGCTTTGTGCAAAATGTATGACAATAAATGTCCATTGTCTAGACCTTTTTCATCAATCATAAAGATGTGAGGACTCTGCTGAGTGCCATGAGACACAAACTGACATTTCTCTAAGCAAGTGAATAACTGCAATTAAATTCTGGAGGAAAAGCCCAATGGATTTGAGGCAGAAAATTAACACTAGCTGTTAGTAGCTTTGATGCAGTTGTTAGAGGTTGCTCTTGGTTTTTAATATAAGTAGAAAAATCGATCACCTCAAACACTGTTCTCTGTCTCTAAAGTATTTTAACATATTGCCAACCCCCCAAAATAGCAGCACAGACTGAAATACTCAAACGAGTCCTTTCATTCTACAGATTTTGAGCTCTGGGAGTGTACTGCAATGCAGCATTTACCCAAGACCTGGGCAGATTTGAATAGATGAAAGATATGCACTTAGCATAAGTGTGTCTGCAGTCATCTTACAGCATACACACACTGGCTAACTTGTGTTTGCCTGGAAATACATGGGATGCTAGACATAAATAAATAAGTAGCATTATTTGTTGGAATTTTCTTCACATTACTGCAAAAATCAAGAAGCCTTAATTTGAATGAAAATTATATTTTTATTATTATTCATTCATAAGAAGAAATTTTAATGGCTTTGCTTTTTATATAGTAGAGTTCATGTTTCTAAGGTTTTCTTTACCTTTCTGCTTGTTTAATTTCTGGCATAAAAAAGGAGATTGTCTTAGAATCCAAGTCTAAAAACTCAAGCTTCCAGAAAATAACACATGTGAATCATGGGAATAAATGACATGTGTTAGAGAAATGAGAAACATAGCATTGTTGAGCAGCTCTTTCAAGTTCTAATATGTGTAATGATATATTGGTGATAAATGCTATCATATTAATCATACATGATTAGCTGATTTTAAAACTAGTCCAGAAGAACTAATTTAGTAGGATTTTTGTCCTTTAAAGCATAAACCTGTTAAAAGCCTAATAACTGCTATTTAAACGTAATCAATGCCATCAGATGGCTCTTTTACATCTAGATAAAAATTTTTGGTTTTCAGTAGATTTACATTTTGAATCATTTTTTTGCAATATTGTTGAGTAGTTGCAGTGTTCGCGAATGTATTAAAATCAGTAATAACAAGAATGTCTGCTCTCAGCTTGTTAACAGCCATGACTTAAAAACTCACTTGTTTTGTCTCAAAATGAATAGAGGTCAGGAATGATTTTTCATGGAAAAGACCTATGCTTTAAAGTTCCTAATCACTCAACCAGTAGAATTAATATTTTCACTTATATCAGACATTTGGAAATGCAAATGTGCTAGAAACATAAAAGATGTGCAGATTGGCAGGACAACATTGCCATGAAAAGAAACAGTAAAATACCTTTTCAAAAATCAGGAAACAGCTTTCATAGAACCTTAATCTGCTGAGGGGTAATTAAACATGAACAAGACCTTTTGGCTGAAATATGGGAGTCATTTACCTGTTGCTAAAATCTGCCTTCAGAGGAGCAGCACGGCAATTGGGCCAGGGACATTTTACAAAAATGCTTCCTGTGTTCAAGAATGCACTTTTTGCACCATGTTTCATTTGAGTGTCTGTATAAATTCGCTTGAGATGTCGTGCATATGGATGTGATAAACAAGATAGCAACCTCCATCAGCTAAGAAGGCAACACAAGCTTTCCTAGGCCTTGTGGGATTCTGGAGAATACACATCCAGGCTATAGCCATTTTGTGACTGAAATGAAGAACTATTTGGAGTGGACCTTTGAGCAGCAACAAGCTGTTGAGCATATCAAACAGAAGATGGCTCGTACAGTAACTCTGGAGACTATTCAGACAGGACCAGCTATGTAAAAATGCACTCTGCACCACAGCCAGGGAGCACGGTCTCACCTGGAGCCTCTGACAAAAAACATGAGGACAAAACAGAGGTCAGCTTATCAGGGTTTTGGAGCTGGGGGTTTTGAGGTTCAGAAGCCCACTATACTCTAGCTGAAAAAGAGATAACCCTTGGTTTTCCAAATGTAACAAGAGACACAGGAAAAATAGGGACAAGAATGCTGCCTTTCACAGGGCTGGCACAACTTAAAGACTGTTAAGACGAGCTAGCAATAAGTCTCTGATTGAGTCACTCATGCATTGCTCCACTTCTGGCCAGTGTAACTTTGATGGGATACAGCTTTATTCATATATTTATATGACCATTAAAATATATTCATATATTCAAATATATTTATTCATATTAGAGGAGTACCATAAGATCTCTTAATAAGCCTGGAGGCATAATAGCAGGGACTGTGATAAAATACTGAAAAAATTATCTCTACTGCAAATAATTTACTGTGGAAATACTGTGGATGAGGGAACCGATTCATTTGAGATTATAAAGACAACAGTGAGACTGGAAAAGATGCAAGAGCTAGCTAATTATCCTAACTACAAGTAAGACTGTAACTCATGTCATCTGGCTCTATTATTCTGACTCAAGGCACAGCATCTCTGATCCTTTACCTTAGCAGTTTTTTTATTTGCCGCCCTCAATTATTCTATTGTTTCTGAACAACTCTCAGACCCAGAAAGAGTTGAGCTTCTTTGGTTAGCGACACCTTTCTTAAAGTAATTTTCAGTGATGTTTTCTACTTTATCCCTTAATATATTAATCTAAGTCCTGAGTGAATGCCTCAGTCTCAGCAGAGGTGTGAGTGATTGGGAGCAGGAGGAGGAGGGAAGATGCTAAGAAGGTATCATGTTCTGTCATTCTGGTGCAGATGTGCTAAGGAACTGCTTCATAACCTCTGGCTTTCAGACAAGCAGTCTGAATCTGTGTGTGAATGAGCAAGATAGCCACAATTAGTCTGGATACATCCCTGCTAAATTCAACCCTGAAAGAATATGCATTGCAAACAAGGTACAAGTTCAATAAATAGTTCCTAGCTCAGGCAGAAGGAGGAGTATAATGGAAATGCCAGCACAGGGATTACAACAACTGCTGTAGTAGTGAGTGAATGTTACAGGTTCTGAACAATACATTACTCCACAAGACTACCTGCCTCAGTGCTATCACTTCTGCCAAGAGCAACGGGCTGTTCTGAGAAGTGAAGGACAGATTTCGAAGTGCTCTAACAAAGACACCATTGTGGAACTGTTCCCTGATTTCTTGTTATCTGCTTGTCTGAACTTGTCTTCTTTAATTTCCCTTTGCCATTTAGAGGGAGAATTATATGGGGTAGTGTGAGGTAAAAGGGGGAAAAGAACTAAGAAAAACAGATTGTGAAAAGAACAGAGGAAAGAACAAAAAGCTTTTATTTCAAAGGCATCAAGTTGGAAACAAGACAAAATCTTTAGCCAACAGGATTGTGTTTGCAAATACCAATGGCTTTACAACTACTAATAGAACTGTTAAATACTGTTTCAGATTAAACTCTTTAAAAATATATTTTAGACTCCACTGAATGTTTCAAGAAATATTCTGTTAACTACAAAAACTTTTATTTTTTTTAAATATTATAATTTTGTTTGAGGAATGTGACACTTCTACTTTAAAAGGCAATTTATTCTTTGGAGGTTTTGTGTGTTTGTTTGCTTTCACTGACATTTCCTAATAAAGCATAATCCTACCCTGAAATCCCAAAGTGCAAATTTTACATAATTTTCAAAGAACCTTATTTGTGCTATGACAAATTCTCCATGCTCTCTTTCAGGTGGAAAACTGAACGACACAGACTTATTAAACATCCTATTACAATAATTTTGTTTCAAGTAATATTTTATAGAAACATAAGAATGACCTAATGTTGAGTGATCAACAGTTTGTCTTTTCTCTATGAAGCAGAAAAATATGAATTCAGACAATATTTCAGAGATGTTGTCCAATATTTATTATAAACTTCCAGCACAGGAGCTCCAGTAGTTTACTCAAACATCTGTTCTATGGCCTTACTAATCTGATACTTTTAAATTTTTCCTAATCTCTGTTTTACTTTTTTTTAAAATTCTGACTGAAATAGTTTGGTTTTAATTAATTTAGCATCTCTTATATATATAGCATGTGGAGTAAAAAAGGACCAACATTTGCTTAAAACTAATTAATTCCATTCCTTATGCATCCACCTGATCTTCTCTTTACTGGATAAATAAAATTGTCCCACCCTTTGAGCATAAACTGTTCTTTCTATTCCTCGCTTTTCTTCTCTCCTTTAGAGATTGTCCAGTTTATTTACATCTGTCTTACTGCTTGTTCTCAGACTGGGGAATGATACACCAGCTGAGGTCTCATCACTGCTTAGTACAGCGAAATAATTGCTTCCCTTGTCATGTTGTTAATATATCCCAGAATGAGATTTGCCTTTTATGCAACCGCATTATCTTGTCGACTCGCACGCAGTTTGTGAGCCGTGATGACCTTGGACCTCTCCTACTATATTGCTGTTCCTCCAGTTATTCTCCCACTTGTATCTGTGCACTTCAGGTTTCCTCCACAGACATTACTATTCATGACACTTGTCTTTACTGAATTTCATCTTTATGGTTCAAACACTTGCTACATTTTGGCAGTATGGTTAGAAATTCCTATCTGTTCCTCCAATGTATGCACAACCCTTCTCAACCTGTCACCCAAAACTTTTGTGTGTGTGTTTTGCTCCCACATCCATGCCACAAATATAAAGATTAACAAGGAGTACAACCAAGGCAGATTTCGGGAATACCCTACCCAACATACTCTCCTTTTTTTGATAGAGAAAGGAACTATTTCTTAAGTGCCATTTTTCAGTCAGTTCCACATGACAAACAGTGGCTGTAATTCCTTTTTTTGCTGGTATAGAAGGTCAAAAAGCTTAATAAAGTCAGAATACTTCACATTTTCTGATTCCTCTCCATCGACTAAGCAAGATTATTCACCAGAGAAACAAATTAGATAGGTTTGACATGATTTTCATTTGATAGATCTACACTGGACATTTTCAAATATTGCATTTTGCTCTTGTTTCTTATCTAATGATTTTTTAACAATCTGTTCTAGTATCTTCCCTGCAGTTAAAGTTAAAATGACAGGTATATCAATTTTGTAAGCCTTACTTCTTTGTGTGTGAGAGTAGGTACAAAATTTTCAGTAAATTTTATTTAGCCTATTAGAGAGGTAGTCACATTTTCCAAAGAGCTAAGCACAGCAGGAAACAGCACTGTTATGGAGAATTTCATCATAAATATCAGAAAGAGAAACCAGCACTTAAAAACCATCAACCATCATTTCTCAATGTCTTTCACTATATCACTAGCAGTCAGAAATCTTGTTATATCACCTCACCCATTCTTCCCTCTTCTCTCTTGCAAGAATTAGGGAGGTCTTCTACTACTTCTTGTGAAAACTCAATGGGTTTTGTGACCAAGGGAGGTAGAGGAGTTCACCATCATTCAAAGCACTGAATACTGTGCTACATGCATGTTTTGCTTTGAATCTCACCTTTCCCTAGCCCATGGAAGCATTATTTTTATCTGGCTGTTTTAGGGTTAGTGAGTCTGATCCTCTTAGGACAGAAAATGTTTATCGAAACAAGGACTTCAAAACTTTCTGCTGTTTTTCAAACAAATTTTCAGACAATGACAGAAAATATCTCTGGAATGTGTATCTGACCCACACAGAGTCACAGTGCTTAAACACCTTCATCTTAATTAGTAGCATTTGACCCTCTTCTTTAACAAATGATGAGAAATTGGTGGTTTTACACACCTCTTTTTTGTTTATATGACTCATGCCTTAGGAGCAGTGTTTCAACTGGCTAGAGAAAGCTGAGGCTTGCACATTCACTGGGCAAAGATACTGCTTAATGAGGCTAATTACAGCCTTCTTCATTCCCTTAAACTGGAAACTGTCATCAGCTTCTCTGACAGAATAAAATTTATAACTGGTATATTCTTTCTGAAAACCTTGGTTTGACAAATGTGTATTTTTGATGTATGACCATGTAATGAGAAAATACCAGTTGAATTTACTTCTGCACATTGTTGAAGAGTAGCTTAAAATCCATTCTTACAAAATAATCCATGTAGAAAATTTATACTGTGCACCTATGAAACCATGTTTTCATGCTTGTAACCATAAAACTACCAATACATTAAAGGAATCTACTCAAGAAATCATAAGCTAAGTTAGAATAAAACATATTTGTCTGTTTTTAAATTATTCCCTTGAAAGATTTCTGATCAGTAGCTTGTCTGTAGAATGTAGTTCAGTTTTGGTCTAAAGTCCTAAGCATCTAAACCAATTTCACTCAGATCTTCACTCCTCCCCAGAGGTGTTGCAGTCCACAATTTAATTTTCAAAATGTTACAAACGACTAACTGGAAATTAAGACATAAAAAGCAGTTAAACTGAGAACAAAAATCACGTTTTAACCTTAACTGTACCTTTTATAAATTTTATCAGTAAAATAACTCTCTTTAAGTGATTAGTTTGTCTGTAAGTTTAAGAACAATGCAGCTCATTTCTTAAATTTCAGTTTAAATATTGAATCATATTGTTTGTGTGGCTCACCACAATGCTCTCATAATGAAGAATATGTAGGAGGTGGAAGGTTTTAACATTATTGTGTGGAGCTTTACTGATTTTTTTTCTATAAAAATATTTGACTTAACAATGTAGGCATTCATACAGTAAATTAAAACCTAAAATTGCAGGGAATAATACTGCTTTAATTGCCTGACAGGATGGGGATTATTTCTCACATTCTCTCCTGAGCAGATGAATATAACCCTCCTAAAGAGGAAATCTATTCACTGCTGAATAAAGTGAACTGTGTTAGTATATTGAACTCTAGGAAGTCCCTAAATAATGTAGTATAAAGTATTAGCATTTTTCACCCTCTTGGAGAACAAAGATGAGGATGTGAAATGTATGGTGTCAGATTCATGGGCTATATCTGTGTGAATGTGAAGATGATATTGCAGGAATAAGTCCTTCTGGTTTATAAATCTTAGAATTAAAAGAAAGGCACAGGACAGAGATTTTTCAGTGTGTCTACCTCGATGTTCAGGCATAATTCTTCAGGCTGCTGAAGGGGCCAGCTGCATTTAGACCCACAGCAAATGAATCTGAAAACTCTGTATCAAATTCAGCTGCTGGAAGGAAAGTCTATGCTGTGGGTACAGAGATGTTTGAACTGGTTACAAAACCTGAGCAACAGCCTTAATTTTTTTGTGGATGCAGTGCCCCACAAAAGCAGAAGTACTGTTTCTAGATGCAAGCCAAGGTACAGGTGGGATTCAGTGAAGTTCCCTATGGAGGCTGTGATAGTACTGGGATTTCCCTATTCTTAATAAATGCCTGCTGGAGGGTTTACAACAGTGCCAATGTGGGTCACACAAGCTGTGCCAGCTGGGATGTTGTGCCAGCTGCTCCAAGTGTCAAAACCTTAGCTCTGACATTGCTGTTCTCAGTAGCCAGAACCAAGACATATCATATGGAAATCTTGTCCACCCCTGTATGAGGGTAGGGATTTTTCTACTAGTAATTAAACTTTGGAAATAACTGATAGCTAGGCATGGAGATTCAGTAGGAATATGTGAGCAAAAGACTGAGGCACAGCCTCAGGCACTTCCCACTACATGCAGGTTTTCCTAATCAGTATGGAAGATTTCCTGACCTGGAACATGCAGTGCCAAGGTACAGTACAATTCTTTGGGGATGGCAGCTTCCTCACTCAAGAGAAGTGCTCCAATGAGTACTGTGGAGATCCAAGCAAAGTATTCTAGGACTGAGGTATCGCAGGGTTAAGGTAATGTATCCCAAGGGATAGGGAAATCATTAAGGTCCAACCTGTGTATTTCTACATTTACTAGAGGTTTGCGGGGGAGAGGGAGGTACTTATTTATTTGTTTCTGTATTTCTTCCTTGCCCATCATATAGCACATAATGGGGCGCATACAAATAGAAAATCTTAATTAAATAGTTCTAAAAAGCCAAGACCTAATTGTCTGCATGTGACATTTATTCCAGACATGTCACTGGCTGTGGAAGGTAATCCTAAACTCCAAAATCACACAGGACAGGTTTCTTCCTCTGGTTCTTCCCTCTGCTTTGATTATTACAAGCAAATAGTCATCTTAGAGAACACCTGTGCTCTGCAGGTGCCTGGAGCTTCCCTGTGGTACCCAAGCCTTTGAGGGACTGTAACACATCTACCAGTATGCTCAGAACAGATTGCTCCAGTAATTGACACAGAAACAGAGTGCTGCATGGGGTGAGATGATATGGGGGGTAGGCGGAGAAAGACCTGTTTGTCTTAGGGCCATAGCTGATCAAGGAATCAAATTCTAGTGAACAACCAGGCTTTCTAGGAAAAGTTTGTAGATTAACTATTATTCTCAGTTGATAAGGAACACTAAAATCTATAACTATGTATAGTAGGTTTACTAAGAAAATGGTATCTCTGAGGGGGAAAAATATTCAGGAAAGCCAATAGCTTAACCCCAGCTAGAAAGAAACTGTCCCCATCTCTGTTATATTCACTGCTCTGCCATTTGATCCCATTAACTCAGTAATTTCCAAAGTAGGTCTCTGTGTCATATTTACAGATGTGTTCTTCATCTTAGGTTCCTGGTGAGTGCTGGGTATACCCTGTCAGAGAGTAAAACCAATGAGTATCAACTAGAGTTTCCAAGAGTTTCTTCTCCATCATCATCCTGTTTTGAGTTTTGCCTGAGACTCGGGTATCATATATGTGTTTGCTGTTTTGCAAGCCTGAAGCACTGAAAACTTGTGATGGAAAAACTCATACAGCCAGAAAAGATATCAACCTTTCAGCCTGTGTTCCAGCAACTGAATTCAGCCCCTTGGCAGTGGAGCCCAAAATGTACAGTTCAGCTTCTACGTTCAAACATGAAAACCAGCCTGGTTACCCTCAACCACAACCACTTGGCCCTCTAGTAGATGCTTGGATGTAGGACTAAATTCAGATGTCTTAAATCCTACCTGAATTACTCCAGTGAGTTTCAGGGGAAACAAATTTTTACATATGTTTTGAAGCTAAAGATTTGTTTCCATTTTTATTTTTGTCCTCAAAGTTATTGACTTTGAGGAGGGAAGTGGAATATTGGGTATGAAGTATTTTTCCAAAGTTCACTCAGGAAAGGCTGTCATATCAGAGAACTGAAACCAAACAACCCATGCTTCAGCTATCAACATGGTTACAGAACTTCCTGAACTATCAAAGTCCACTTTTGATAAATACTACTCTTTCTACCATTTATTAAAAAAAAAACCTACTTATATATGAAATGCAGAACAGATAGGGGCAATCTGTGTGGCACTTCAGATAGAAAACCACATCCTCTTTCTTTGTCAAGCATGGAGAACTTGACCATTTTCGGAAAGAAGGATTTACTTAATTTGAAAAAATCCTCAGTACAAGTATCCACATGAGCCACAGAAAAGCCCGGGAAAATGTAATTTTGCTTTATACATACATACAGGGAAATGCAGGTGCAATCAATCCTGACCTCAAACTTTAGGCAACTGCTCAAGTCTTCACTTGTTACAGGAATTTTGTGTGAATGGACACTGCTCATTGGTGTCATGAATACAATTGAATTCAGGCCAACTGCTGCACTTGGAATTAATGTTCCAGTTCTTCACCTCCACTGAGAACTCAACCATAAATTCTCAATTAAGGCCTGGCTGAGGCTCAGTGAAGCATGAGTGGAGATTTTCTTATGTAAATAAGATAGCAGTCAACTCATTTAACCAAACTTCAACAGTAATTGAGCAGCAACCAGCTCATATTGCATTTTTTACTTCATCTTGTACTCAATTAAATAGACAAGGGCTTGGCTGCATTCCCCTTTATTTTCTCAAGTCCTTACTTGCCCAGTATCATTTCAGGCCTAACAATTGTTTGTGATGGAAATCTGTGTCAGACTAATTGTATAGATTTGTCTAGATCTTATTGGATAGCTATCAGTTCTGAGTTTTTATTTATGGTAGGTAATGAAAGCTCAGATACAAGGACATCATTTTGCAGAAATAGATAAATGCCTCTTTTAAGATGCTGATATTAAGAAGAAAGCTAGNTGTTTTGTTGTATTTGTTTTGTTTGGGGTGGTAGTTTGGGTTTTGGAGTTTCTATTTTGGGGTGGAGGTGAGGGTGGGAGGCATTGTATTGTTTTACTGGATGGGTTTTCCTATTTTCTGTGGAGTATTGAGTCAAATGTCTAATCAGTGCAAATCATCATTGAACTACCGATGTAGACTTATCTACAACAGAATTTATGTCAGCTCCTGTGTCCTGTCTGTCCTAGGGATTTCCATGATGAGCACTAATAAAGTGTTGTGTTAAATCATGGAGTCATAGAATAGTTTGTGTTGGAAGAAATTCTGAAGATATCTAGTTCCAACCCCCTGCCATGGGCAGGGGCACCTTCCACTAGGCCAGGTTGCTCAAAGTCACATCCAACATGGCCTTGAACACTTCCAGGGATGGGGCATCCACAGCTTCTCTGGGCAACTTGTGCCAGTGTCTCACCACCTTCATAGAATTTCTTCCTAGTATCTAAACTAAATCTCTTTCATTTAGTTTAAAAACATTACCCCCTAGTCTTATCCATATCTGCCCATGTCAAAAGTCCCTCTCCAGTTTTTATATAAGCTCCCTGTAAGTACTGGAAGTCCATGATGAAGCAATTAAACCATGTGTGTATATGTCTGTTTGTGCTCAAGTGTGTAATTTCACTGTATAATATTTTGTACCCGTATAAAAAAATACTTCTTTAAAGACAAAAATGTGACATTTGTGATGCCTTGTGACTATATATAGCACATTCTAAAACTCAAGCTCACTGCAAAATCTCCAAGGGGTGTCTGTGCATTGCTTTAGTCCAGTCTGGTTTTCATGTTAATGCTTTGAATCAGCCCAAAAAACTGATACTGAGGCATAGCTAAGAAAAGGGCTAAGCAGACAAGAAAAGAAAAGAACAAAGACTTCTTAGCTGAAATTGCTTAAAAAGCCTCAAACAATAGTTTCAGCTTATGCAAATGAAGTGTCTCTTTTAGTGCATTCATCCAGTTTTAAAAGTACCTAAATGTTATGCTCTCTAAAATAATTTGTAATGGAAAGTGTAATAGGTTTCAACAGCTGGACTAAATTATTCAGTTCAAAAGAATGTGTGCGTGAGAGTAAGAAATAATGTTACACTATTTATATAATACCTCAGCAAAGGCTTGATGCTTGCACTAAGCATCCAATTTTTTAAATTACATAGGTTGGCAAACACCAGTTTTACACTTAAAACATGTATCTGACTATCACTCTGGAAGAATATAAAAACATATTTATCTTAATTTTTTATATATAGTCATATTGCAATCAGACACAACTTTACCAATATGCAAAAAGCTCAGGAAATAAAAAAGTATTTATCAAATTAGGGTCTGTATTGAGAATTTATTAAATTATTTGAACATTTGAAGGGGGTTTTTCACCAAATTGATAACCAGTAACTTCTCCTTCTGGTAAGACACTGACCACCTCTAATCCATCACCATCTATCTATCATAGATTTTGAACTTAGCAATGCTAGATGAGGCACATGAATTAAAATGCATCTCTTCTCTCACTACAGATGGATAATGAATTTAAATCATGTTATATCAAGAACAGAAACATAATCTATAATTAGATTTGGATGACACTTCCTCTTATAAGAATATTTCCCATGTTTTCACTTACTAATTGAAATGTTTTTAAATTTGGCTGTTCAAGATGACATTTTCTATGCTGGTATCTGCTTCTGGTTGTTTTTGTAATTATAATCAAGTTTATTCAGCTGTTTTGAAGAATGTCACTAGGAGGAAAAAAAATTGGTTTTACCCATATTAAAACTCCTCTAACCTTTGAGAAGATCTAGTGTCCTTACACTGTGGAACAGGAATTAGAGACTTGGCAAGGAAATACACTGTTATATCAGCCCTTTTTACTGTCCTCATGTTCACCTTGCTAAGGAATAATTAGTCAGCAAATTCTTGTTGATTGTTCACATCCAGCTCCTCTCTATTCTGTCTATTCAGAGGAAGGGCAGGAAGGAAGATGATTTTTTTTTTCTACACAATTTTAGCATGAATTCTGTCTCTCTCAAACCATCAATACAGTTTCCTTCAAGTATCAGGATCAGTGATGTGAATGCAAAGAGGGAGGAGAGTTGAAGGAGAAGGATAATAGAAGAATGGACACTGTGGAGAGAAGAGCAGTTACAGAGTCTGTATGAGGCAAAATATCTGTCACAAGATGTTAGTGAAGTCTGGACCTGACTGACAAAGAGTATCAGGGTATGATATATGGACTAGCTGAACTGGGAAACAATGAGGTGGAAAGATCAGGACAACCTCAGTAAGCATGAAAACAAGAGTGGGTGGGTAGTGAGAAATTAGTCTGATTGACTGGGGCCTCCCTGTCAAAAATAAGACTAATGAGCTGGAAAGTGGAACCCTGAATGAAGGACAACAAACTGTGAATTAATACCAAGAGGAAATGTGAAAAACTCAGATGAAGCAGCTGAGTGGAGAATATTGGGTAGGTGAACGGGGAGGGGCAGCGTAAGGATAGTGAGAGCAGAAAGGGAGATAGATGGGCAGGAAATCTGCAAAGGGAAATGGAATAGCAGGTAATGAAGAGACACCTGACTTAGATGAAACTTTTAGTGGTGCCAGTCACAGCAGACGGGCTGGAAGGAGAGAGCAATTCACTCTGAGGACACAGAGAGTTCATGACTGAGAAAGACGTGTCTGCTCCTTGGTACCACCAGGCTTCTTCTGGTGCTGAGCAGTGTGGGAGAAGGCAATGTACTATTGGTAACAATGTTCTTTCCAAATGGAAGAGCCAAAGGTGTCCCTTTTGTGACAGTCTTGTGGAAAATCAATGTTATACCTAACTGTGGAGTAACTGTTTGTTAGTGGTAGTGTAAGCAAATTTTTATACACATGAAAACACTACAGAAGATATTATCAAGACCCAAAAATCAAGACCCAGAAATTAAAGTTTTTTAGACTTAAGACTCTCTTATAAAGGCCTGCTTCTTTTAAAACACTTTTTATAGATGGGTGAAATATTCAATATTATCATAACTGTAGGTTAAAGACAAGCCCTTAAATTTCATTAATAATTGACATCTCTTTGAAATATTGCCATGTATATTTGTGCTGTTCCAGGACTGCACCTTTTCTGTAGCTGAACCTGTGCTTTTTCCAAAACTGGGTAATAGCTAAAGCAAATATTTTATTAGGAGCCTTATGAAACATATTAAATTTTGCCAGATAGAATATCTTTACAAATCTTTACAGCCTTAAAAGAAAATTGTGCCTTTTTTTTTTTTTTTTTGAACAGGCAGAGTAAATCTCAACTAGTTCACTGAACTTGAGGAACTATCCCAGCATTATTGCAGAGAAATATATTGCTGCCTAGTATCCAGCATCTTTAAAAAGGATGGACAAGGGTCTCCAATAATAAGCTGTATATAAATGAGTTCCTGTGCTACTGTGAGCTCTATAAGTTGCGCTTTGCTGCTTTACTTACCCTAGGGAATAATATTGGGGAGCAAAGGAGCTGGAGCATAGCAAGACCTCATAGTTTTCTGATTATATCGCTTCAGGGATTGTAGGAAAGGCAGAATAAATTACAAGAAGCCTTTAGGCATGCCAGCCTCTATAAGTATGTCAGCATGTGCTGGGGTGACTATGTGGTTGTGCTGTCAAATATTTTGCCCTCAGTTGATCCATGGGGTGATCATTCTGTTCTTAAATTCCACCTTCTGGAAAATCTATCCTTAAAAGGAAAAATCAAGCAGCGAAATCACTGCAGAGTTCCTAATGCTCTTGGTTATGTCAATAACTTTTAAAAAAAAAATTAAATCTTTTTTTTTTTTTTCTCAAGCCACTGTTTATTTTTTCACTGTTATCCATGTGGTATGTTTAATGGACAAGGAATAGGACACTAGGTCTCCTCCTGCAAGTGCTGTAACCTGTAGCTTTTAATCTAGGTTTGCCTGGTTTTTCACTCACCTTTCAAATGAACACTCTAATAATACCATTGTTCTCACACAAATGATTGAGAACACTGTCTTCCATCCAGACTGATCTCAGGGTCAGCTCAGTCTCTTTGAAGATGCAGCTTTGAGTCTGTGTTATGTTTGCACGGCCAGGTTTTGGGATCAGGGGAGGGGTGGAGCCTGCAGGGGTGGCTTCTGTGAGAAGCTGCCAGAAGCTTCCCCTATGTCCAACTAAGCCAATGCCAGGGAGCTCCAGGATGGACTGGCCACTGGCCAAGACTGTGCCCATGAGAGATGGCAGTAACACTCCTGGGATAACCTGTGTCAGAAAGTACAGAAGTCATTGTGCAGATGTAATTATGCTCAGAGAAGAGAGGTCTGAGAATATGTGAGAGGAACAATGCAGACATCAACTTCCACAGAGAAGAAGGGGGAGAAGTTGTTCCAGGCACCAGAAGTGAGATTTCCCTGCAGCCTGTGGTGAAGACAAGGTTGAAGTTGGCTGTACCTGAAGGACTGCACCCCGCAGGAAGGAACCCACGCTGGAGTAGTTAATGAAGAACTATAGCCCATAGGAAGGACTCACACCAGAGGTGTTCATGTCTCCAGTGGGAGGAACCCCATGCTGGAGCAGGGTAAAAGTTGGGCTCGATGACCCTTCCAACTCATAATGCTCTGTGAAACTGTAAAGGACTCTTCTCCCTGAGCAGGGACAGAAACAACATGTAATGAATGGACTGCAACCCTCATTACCCATCTCCCTGCGTCATTGAGGGGAAGGAGATAGACCCCAGCAAAGAGGAAGGGGTGTTCATGGGCAATGTTAGATTAGTGTTTGAAACACCAAAGCTCTGAAATCACTAGTTTGGAGAAAAAGAGATGGAAGAGCAGTATCACTGTTCTCCACAGTTTCCTGAGGAGGGAAAGTGGAGAAGATGTTGATCTCTTCTCCATAGTCCAGTGATAGGACACATTGGAATGGTTCAAAGCTGTGTCAGGGGAAGTTTAGGCTTGACATTAGGAAATACTTCCTTATGGAGAGGGTTTTCAAACACTGGAACAAACTTCCTAGAGAGGTGGTCAATGTGCCATGCCTGTCAGAAACACTTGAACAATGGGCTTGAAAATAAACTTTAACTTTTGGACAAGGCTGAAGTGATCAAGCAAATGATTCTTCTAGGTCCCTTTCAGTGGGAATTTTTATTATAGTCTAGTCTAGTCTATTTTGTTCTGTTCTAAAGAGTCACGGTCATGCCAACAGCCTCATTTACCTTTTTGCTTTTTGCTGTAACCTCTACCATGTATATTTGGAGAAAAGATTTTCATAAGGTAAGTGGAAGGACAGTTGGAGGTAGTCTGGCAGGATTTACTGTGAACTGGGTGCTTATCTGCTCCAGACTGTCAATACAGCCACAGAATTTCAGACCAGTGTTAGACTCAATAGATTTCAGTTCTTTCTGTTTATAGAAAAGAGAAGTTCTGCAGATCTGGGATTTAGTTGCCTAATGTTGCATTTACATCCTTGTGTTCTTCTGCTGATTTAACCAAGCTGCCTTGCTGAATACTGTAAAATCTTTGGCAGTGTGATTTCACTTGAACAGTGTATTCTGTCTGTCTACACTCGTATTTCAGATTAGCCCATACGTCACCTACTATTACCTCCAAGAGCAGGAACTACGTTTTCCTTTCTATGTCACTGTTTGGCAGCTGTCCCAATGCTATCCCAAATACATGGCAGGGAATGTATTGCTGAAACACACCCAAATTCTTTGCACCATGTAAAAAACAAATTGTTGGTCTGCAGGTTTAATTCTCTTTACAAGATGGTTTCCACATAGGCATTTTTGGATGCTGGTTCCATTCCTTGGGATTCCTGCAAAAAGAGAAGACAAACCCACTGAGAACTGAAACTGTGCCAGCCAGTGAGCAGTGGATTTTGTATCTAGATGTTCAGTCGATCTTTCTGGGTCCTGTTGTGCTTGGATGAATGGGTGTGGCTGTATGAATATTCTTAAGGGCAGATGATGTTAAGATCAGAAATGTCAATGAATATAGAAACAGATCTGATCCTTGCTTTCCACCTGTTTTACTAATTGAAATCTAAAATACACCACCACCACCAGCCCCCCAAAGAAGCAGACAAAAACCAAACAAACTAAAAAATTCAACAAACAAACCCCCACCCACAGCACTCTGACTAGCTATGCTGTTAGTTGGACTTATGCAAGTGGACCATGGTATACAGAATGTTCATCCACTCACCAAAACAAGTTCAAGGTATGAACAAAAGGCAAAAACCTTTGACTTAGATAAGAATCAGTTTAATATTTTTCTGCCTTGTATATCCATATGTGATGGGTTAAGTGCCATTTTTAAAAGGGCAAGAAGGCAGGGGGATGGGGGGTTGCGGCAGACTAGCTCTTACTGAAAATCCTGAGCTGAAGATAAAGCCAACTGAGACTAAACTGCGACACATGGATGAAAAGAACATGGTATTATTAATGCTTATCACTCTTTAGGTCCATACAGCTCAATGACAGTTTCAAAAGGATGTACTGATAAAGGCTTTCCTGGTAGTCTGACACAGTGTGTGGTGGTTCCAGTAAGCCTCTTGCTGAACAAAGAGCATTGGGGAACTTCTGAAGCCTGAATAGATGACTGACAGTACTGAGCCTGAGAGGGAAGCACTTTATCCAGCCTTTTGTCATTTTTTTCAGCTAACTGAACCAATACTCAAGCTGCTGTATATGTGATTGCCTTGTTAGTCAAAGCATGAAGAAAAGTCCTAATTGTTTGCAAAGTTTGTGATGCTTTCTTCCAGGGTATTGGGATGGCCAGAAGCCAGTTTTCAGAACTATCAGAATTTTAGCAAAGACAGCAGTGGTTTTGGGCTGGTTTTAATAAATCTGAGATCTGGAGATTCTCCATCCCATTCCCCATGCCTGCCACTCACCTCAGAAGTGTGATAGGATTCAAAATAAAAAAAAAAAATAAAAAACCTACCAGCTACAAATTTTGCAAATGTGATTTTTCTTCTTGCACTGAATCAAGCAAAAATCTGTGACATATGAAATTAGGAGAGCAATGCAGTGGATCAGGCCTTTCTCCAGCTTTTCTAGGTCTTACATAAATGAGACTACGTATTTCTCTGGCAGTCTCCCCTGAGCTTATGTCTTCTCTCCCCTGCAGCTGGAATCTCCCCACAGAAATCAACCTCAGCACTGAAAAGTGCTTATCCAGTGCGATTTGGGAGACGAAAAGATAACTTGACATGAAATGTTTCTGACTGCCTCAGGGGAGCTGAAGGAGGACAGAAATGTTCCCTCCACAGGAGGCTCGGACATCCTGGCAGAAGACAGAAAGAGAGAAAGGGAGGATAATTAAAATAGTTTCTCTGCAGATTCACTGAATCATGACAATTCATAACTAGAGACACCGTAGGAGGGACAAGAAGATTTACTGGATCAAGGAGCTTCTCATAAAAGAGGAACAAATTAAGAATATTTAGCATGAAAATTAACACTGGAAGCTAAGATTAATACTGACCCAGATACAGATAGAAAGCTACTCCCTGACTAAAATAAAATAATTATTGGCAGGAGGAGACTCTTTAATTCTAGCCATCTAGATTTAGTTAAGGAGTAATGATACTTGGAGAGCAAGCAGGAGGGGCAGAATGAAGACCTAATCAGACATGAATGCATTATGTGGGAAGAGAAGTGTAGGTCATGCAGTACTACCACAGACAGAGAGAAAAGCAGCATGGACAGACCAACAGAAGCTCTTTGGGTGCAGTGAGTGTTTCCAGCAAGCATGATGTACTGACTTGGGCACAGAGTCACACTGATGCTGTCAGGAAACTTCCAGACTCTGTTTGCCAGCCCAACAGCAGCCAATGAGTGATTCACAACCTGACAAAATACTTTCATAGAATTGTTCCCTTTTCCTCTTCTGCAGGAACCATGGTGGAATCTGGCTCTCACTGGTACTCTTTTGGGTCACAGCTCATTGCAGTCACAAATGTAACAGTGAGGAACGCAGCATGATAGAAACCAACCCTGAGAGACAGTCACTGATTTTTCCCCAGTAAACACTACCTCTAACACTACCACAGCTGTATGATTACAATACTTGATATGCTTGCCAAAACAGAACCCTTCCACAACCTAGGACTGATGAGCATACAGGAAAGCCTGGTAGGTGTCTTTGGAAGCTTTTTAGGGCCCTGCACACTTCCTAGCTGCCATAATCAGTGTTATGTCCCTGACAGATTCCCTGCCACCTGCCACCTGTTTTGTCATTCTATTGTAGGTATGGATGTTACCATGCAGTTACACTGAAATAAGCACATATATGTGCTTATTTAATGGTGATTCTCATCACCAGTCTGTACCGTCTTTTTGGACAAATTATCTCAGAAAAATGCTTGTACCCAGGAACCATGGCAAATGTATCCTTTGAAGATGGCAGAAGATAATCGTCTTTGATAAGGGGTCAATTTGAAAACAGCACAGATAGGAATCAAATCTATTCTTTAATGCTTTAAGCAAATTTCTTTCATTACAATCAATCCTGTCTCTAATTTCCAGAACTTTGAGCAAGCTAAATGCTGTCTTTATCACTACTGTGTCTTCAAATGTAGTGGATGAGCTGCCCTGGACTACTTGCTTTCACATACTTAAGATTTCCAGTCCCAACTGTTAAGATATTGTCTGTCAAAAAAAATGCCAGTAATCACTGCTTCAGACTAGTGGTCCTATGGTCAAATGTTTTAAGCCTTCAAGCACCTAAATTTTGCTTGGTGTGCAAACTCTCAATATGCCTTTTTCTGCTTTTTCTGGCGTAAGTTAATCTACCAGCTTCAGCTGGCAAAGATTTCAGTTATGGGGAGGTCATTGTGGGCTGAAACACCTCCCACTACACTTTGAGAAAAAAGGTCAATGCTTACAGTTTGCTCAGCATTTACTGAGCTCTCTGCTACCACTAGCTAAGTTAGCTATTTTAAAACTAGCTAGAAAAAACTATGTGGTTCTGCAGTGATAAAATGTCCTCTGTCATTTCCTATTAAAAAATGCATGACCCTCTTTCTTTATTACACAGAGCTTTAGCATATAGTAGATATTATTTCCACTCTAATAATACCCAAAGGGTTGAACATATTTATATGTACATATAAGTGTTTCCAGCAGTTCTGAATTTTCTTGTAGCCTTTTCTCTTTAAGAAAGTCTCTGGTAATTCAGCTGTGAAATTAAAGAAACAGGGGACACTGCAGTGAGCTCTTCATTCTTCTTCAACTTGTGAAGAAATCTTAATAATGTTCAGTTTATGGCTGTCTGTATTAAATTGGAAATGCAAAATTCTATGGCTTTAGATAAAGAGACAAACTTCTGTAGCTGGTGGCTGGAACAGTTAATTTTCTCTCTTGAATTAATACAGAGAAATACCTGCAACATGCCCATAAAATGCCTTAAACTCTTCTTAGTAAATAGCAGAAATCTGATAGAGTTTCTTCTATTTGTGATGGCTGTGCTTTCCTTGATTTTGATATCCTCGTCTTCCTCTGACTTTGGACTACATACCTAACTTTCAGGCAAGTACTGGGTAAAACAGAGGCCTTTGTCATTCTAGAAGCAGGTTTTCAGTACCCTAGTGCAGCTGCCATTGGATGCACATATTTAAGCAATGTACCTACACCTTTGTCCTTGTTTTGGCTGGAGTAGAGTCAATTTTCTTCATAGTGGCCAGTATGGGACTGTATTTTGAATGTGTGTTTAAAACGGTGTTGATAATATAGAGATGTTTTTTGTTATTGCAGAGCAGAGCAGAGCCCAGAGCCAAGGTCTTTTTTGCTTTTCATACTGCCACACTGGTGAGGAGGATGGGGGTGCATGGGAGTCTGGGAGGAGACACAGATGGGACAGGTGATCCCAAGTGAACAAGAGGAAATTCTGGAGCATGCAATATTATGCGTAATAGATAAAGTGGGGGGAAGAAGGAAAAAGTGGGGGAAATTTGAAGGTATGGTTATTTGTCTTCCCAAATAACTGCTATGCATGATGAAGTCCTTCTTTCCTGGAGATGGCTGAACACCTGCCCACCCATGGGAAGTGCTGAATTAATTTCTTGTTTTGCTTTGCTTGTGTGTGCAAGCTTTCACTTCCCCTGTCAAAGAGTCTTTATCTCAACCCATGAGTTTTCTCACTTTTGCTCTAGCTGATTCTCTCCCTGATCCTGCTGGTGAGGCTGTGTGGTGCTGAGGTGATGGCTGGGGTTAAATCATAAAAACTCTTCATAACCCAGGCACCCAACCCAATTTATATTGCTTCAAAATAAACATTTAAGATGATTCAGATGAGTTGCTCATCTGAAATGCCTATTTTTACCACTGACTCTGAAGTATAACTCACTCATACTTAAGTATTTAGCTCTTTAATAACAAAATATATGAGGTAAATCCCATTTTCTCATTTTGGGCCCATGTTATTCCATCTGTAAAATACTGCTGTTATTGCTCATTTGTATAATTTCTCAGAAACAAGAACAAAGCTGGGCTCTGCTATTACATATGTGACTTACCACCAAGCCTTACTGTGACGCATTGCTACCACTTCTGATTGAACTTACCTAATGCAGACATTACTTGAGAGTCTAAGTCTGTCATATTTATGTGTGTCTTTCATTTGCATTGAAGGGGAAAAGCACTTAAAAATTTGTTCAGTATTAATTAATCACGGAGGAGACAGCAAGGAAAGTGGGTGACATGAATTTAGTATCCAGAAAGCACTGAAGGTTAGAAAGTTGCTTGTTTAACTAGTTCACTAGTTAAGGCATTAATGTACAACATAATGAAATTGTAGGACTTTCACTCATGTGGAGACTACAAAAGTTTAGACCAGGTCTCATCCCTTTATACTCTGTACAGCAATGCATCTTGAAACTAATGAAGTAGTATGTTTTTATGAGACTTGTCATGGACAATAAGGCTAATTGGAAAAGGGGGTATTAGTATAATGGCTTTACCTTCATGTCAGTAATCTATGAAGGAGAATTAGAGAACTTAATATGATTGCTTTGTTCAGCAAACTTTTTTACTTTTTACCTTAATATCTAATAAAGTTCTGAGTAGTGTTACTTAATACACTGGATTTAGAAGATTTTTTGAATATTAAAAATCTTTGTGCTTTTTCTATCAGAACTTCAAGGAACTTCTTCCTACTACTCAGCACTTTAATTCTTTGATCAGATGAAAAGAAAGACCAAAAAAACATTTTATGCTAGTCCAGTCAAATGCAATACCATTGAGGGGGCTAAAATATATAGATAGTTCATGCAAATAAGTCTGAATTATCTACTGTATCCTACCAAGCCAGCAAAAAAGTGTTTTGGTCAGTGATACATGAGAGATAAAATTGGACTGGTGTACATGGAACCAGTTTTTAATTATTAATAGAGGTTTCTGCTCCTTATCCCTTATTTTGCTCTAGGGAAGATGCTAGCTAATTTCTCCAAAGGCCTTGTAAACTCTACAGTCTATCCAGCTGACACTGGGACTCACAAGCTGGAAACCACTTTTATACCAGGTGACGTTATTATAGCTTTTATTGAGGGAGCAGATTTTTGATCATTACTTTTCTATTAAGCACCAGTGTCCATCACTATTTCTGTCAGCTATTTAAAGAATTGAGAACTGAATTTGGCCATGAGCTGTTGTTGTTCAGATGTGACACAGGCCTTAGTTAATCTGTTACTTGAAATATAATTGGATAAATAAGCAATATCTTCACCATAAAAACCTAATTAAAACTATCACTACATTGATATGGAAACTGCAAGCAAAGTACTTAGGAGAGGAAAAAAAATAAAACTATTGGCAACATTTTAGCTGCTCAAACCCAAACCATGTAAGCTGTAGCAATGAATGACTATGGTTTGAAGATTTGCTAAGGTTTACTGCACCCAGGATATGGCAGAAATGGAAGAATTAAACAAACAACAAAAAATATAGAAGATGGCTGTTATGATTACTAAAATAATGAAAAAAATTAGGTACAAAACAGTGTCATTTAGGGCTATTCACATTTCAATAGGTGGCAAATAAAGGATATGACAGATAGTGAAGAGAGGAATGTGGATGTGTCATACAGTTTTAATGCAAGTTTTATACTGAGAAGAAGAAAGTGGTTTATTAGTCAAGTAATTAATCTGTGCAAGTCATTGTCACAAGGTATAATGGAGCTAAGTCTTACTGAAGGATTTGAAAAAGATCAGGTATTTCTGTGAATAATAAAACCTTCATCTTTTCATCAGACAGATTGTATAATATACAAAACCCCTTATATCATTGATGCTGTCCATGCTGGGCACATCAGATTAATTTAGACTTTTATAACTTAATATGGCAGTTGCATTGTGAATTTATACAATCTGACTCATTTCAGTCTGATTTTGGTAGTGTGGAAGGTCATGCAGCACATCATCTGGAATACCATCACATGGCACATGCAGGACAAGCAGCATGGGCTTATGAAAGGCAGGTCCTGCTTAACTAACCTGACTTCCTTCTATGACAGGGTGACCCACTTGGTGGATGAGGGAGAGGCTATGCATGTTGTCTACCTAGGCTTTAGTGAAGACATTGATACCATTTCCCACAGCATTCCTCAGGAGAAACTGGCTTCCCGTAGTGTGGACAAGTACACTGCTGGGTAAAAAGCAGTATTGGGACCAGCACTGTCTAATATCTTTCTCAATGATCTTGATGAGGGGATTGAGTGTACTCTCAGTGAGTTTGCAGATGACACCAAATAGAGTAGGAAGATGGATCTGGACAGGCTGAATTGTTGGACTGCAAGTTGTATGAGGTGCAATAAGGTGAAGTGCCACTTCCCACACAAGTTCTGTCACAAAAACCCCCTGCAGTACTACTGGCTGGAGGAAGAGTGGCTGGAAAGTTGCCCAGCGGAAAAGGACCTGAGTATGTTCATTTACAGGGGCTGAACACGAGCCAGCAGTGTTCTCCAGTTACCTCATGTTGCACCAGGGGGCATTTAGGTTGAATATTAAGAAACATTTCTTCACGGCAAAGGTTGTCAAGCCCTGGCACAGGCTGCCCAGGGCAGTGATGGAGTCACTATCCCTAGAGGGATTTAAAAGACACATAAATGTGGCACTTGGGGACATGGTTTAGTGGTGGCCTTGGCAGTGCTGGGTTAATGATTGGACACTATGGTCTTAAACGTTTTTTTTCCAACCTAAATAATTGTAGGATTCTATGATTCTATTTGTCCTTGTTAACATGCATTAACCTGGGTTAATATACTCCTGGCATGCTCTGTTTTATCCTTGTGATCCTTTTGACAGCATCTAGCCTATTCTTCTTTTTCAACTCATTGAGTTTTAAGTTGCCAGGAGTTTTCAGCTTTTTTTATTAATCAGTTTTCAGCTGTAGCTAGAGCCATAAATATCTATAAACTTCTGAACATCAATGATTAGGATTTACAAGATGTGACATACAACATATGTCTCCTTCCTCTGTATAACATTTTTGTTCTCTGATATTTCTTCCTCTTATCTATTGATTCTCTTATTAGTGAATTATGGAAAATTGAATTTAAATGCTTTGCCTGTGGTCCTGAAGCTCTGTGTCAGAGAAACAAATGTGTTTCCGGTGTTATAGGGAGAGGGACTCCTAGAGGTGTCCTGGGAACACTAACAACTCAAGAGTTGAGAATAACCCAAGATTGGTTTCCTCCAGCTTCTCAAAGGACATCAAGCCTCAAGACACTTAAGACCCTCTGTGCCATTGCTTCCTGCCTTGAATGAGGGTGGAGTCATTTTCCTGTTCTTTAGGGGTTAAAAAAGATCCCTTTGCTCCACAGAAAATTAAAATAATGTGGTTTTTTCCCTCTTGGAGCTGAAGGTCATACACATGAAACTGTTTTCTCTGCTATTCTTTTGCCAATATTTCTTATATCTGTGCAATATTTGGCAGACTGTTTCTAGTCTAAAACAGAAATAAAATAAAGCCACAGTTTCAAGCTGCACATGACAAATTTGGGTTGAAATAATAAAAGCTTTCTCAAATCTATAAGCAAACTGGTGTTACAATGAATAGTTTTGAATAAGCTTAATAAAAGCTGATGCCTGCAGCCCTGCCTTGAATAAGCACATAGAGAAGTTGCATTGAAAAACCAGCATGTTAATAACCATGAAATTCTGTTTAGCTTTTAAAAGAACAAATCTCCATCTCTTAGAGTGGAACCCACTGTTTGAAAAAAAATCCCATAACTTTATCCTTGAGAGAGACACATGTAGGAAGATATGGATGGAGGGGACAATAATGAGGGGACTATAGAATGAGGGTCTGAACACAGATCTGTGGGACAACACAAGAAAACTGTGAGGTTATTCAAGCTTTCAGATGTCAGTTACTGGTTGATGGAGAGATAAATTAAAAGGAACAGAAGTTTATTTCTTTGGTTTATAAAAGAAGAATGAAATCCTTAAAATTACAGGGGAATAGACAATGAGTAACAGGAAACTTTCTTTACAGGTGCATTAGCACAGCACTGGTTTCTTTATTTGTGATTTTCTGGTGCTTTTCTCTAATGCTGTTAAATGTAGTTACCTATTTTTTTCTCTTTCTTTTTGACCAGAAGGGTCTCTTATTTGAGTGTAGAAAAATGCTTCCATTCTTTTACTAAGCTTTTTAAATGTGTCTTGTTTTCTTTCACTATATTGACTGCATATTTTCCCTTGTCAGTATCAATTATTACTTCACTCACTACTTTTGAGGGGTTCTTTAATCAGCTTTTTGAAGCAGCAAGGTTAAAGTTGGCACAGCATATACAACCATGTCATGCTCGCTGCTTTATGTGAAGTGACCAAGCAATTAGAGAGTCAAATCATATGTATTCAATACAAATGAGTTTTGTTCTGTGTGAGTCCTGTGATAGAAAATTCAAGGGCTTCAATATAATTTTTCGTCAGAGATATGTATGAAGATACACAATACATTTTCCATGGATCTCCCAAACCAGTTTCCTGCAATTTAGATGCTGTCTTGCAAACAAATTTGGCTTCATGTCTTTGAAATCTGCATCTTCCTGGGTTTTTTGGGTTTTTTTATTAGAAAATAGAACTATCAGCATTCAAGATCATGTGGTATTGAGTTTACAAGAACTCCAGAACGAGAAATATCAGTAGTAGCATCTTTCTCTCTTCTTATGAAAATTCTATCCTTAAAAAGAAACTCCCACGAAATTTAACTTTAATTTTAACTTTTCAATTGAAAGGTCCACTAGGTTTTTGTGTGACTATTCTGCATTATGGAGTTTACTCCTGCTTATACTGATTTGTCTGGAATTTTGGAGGTTTCTGTCACAACTTGTCATTGTGTTTCATGGTCATTTGTGAGCAATAAAAGTCTTAGTCTTAGTCTTTGTCTATAAACCTTCAGCCCAACTATTACTGTGCTATCCATTATTAGGAAAGCTGACTGGTTTTGCTTGAGAACAATATCTGTGTCTCAGTTATGAAGAATTCAGCATTTTTTTTTTTTCTTTCACTCCCAGTTCCACAGGATTACCTGAATTCCTGCCACCGGTTTTTCAGGCATTCTCTCCTCAATGCCACCTGCAAAACTGCAAAGTACATAATAGTTTATTAATGACAATATTAAAGAACAACAGTCTCAATACTCGTCCTTCAGGAACGACATTAAATTCATCATTCAGTTTCAACAGTGAACCATTAAACATCATTTTCTAAGCAGTTTTCTGTATACTGAGCACTTAGATGCTTTCTTCCATTTTTTCTTCCTCTATTTTTATGAAATACTGTGGAAAACTATGAAAGTATCACTCTTGAAGCTGAGCTATGGAATGGAGGACATTTTCCACATGCCCTCTTACTCTATAACCAATGAAATTAAGTTTCATTTGGTATTATTTATTCTTATCCAGTTTATGGTTGTTAGTATTTTAATGACTTTCAGGTGAACGTGACTATTTGTTTCACTTTTCCTTCCAGGAACTGAGTTCCTCCAAACACTGAATTGACCACGTTTTGGAGCTTCTTGCAGCAATTTCCAAATAGTGCCACAATTAATCACAGGTCCCTCATTAACTCTGTTTCCTTTTATAATCACTTTTAATCTAAGCACTTCATCACTACCGTATTTCTTTTTTTTTTTTTCCAGCTTGGAGAGCAAAATGTACAGAGGGAGGACAAAGAATGCATGTCATCAATATAACTGAATGCTATGCTGAATGTGTCTAGAGAGAGTTTCGCCTAGAATACTGGGGGAGGAAAGAGGGTTTGTTTATGAATCTATTCCTTTTAAGCTATGAAGAAACCATGGGAATTGCAGCAGTCTACATGAGATCATCCAGACTTGGGAGCATTTGACTCCTGCACAGGATTTCCCAGAAGGGCAGCACTGGAAGAAGCTGAAGTGATTCTCCCAAATCCCAGTATGGGTTTCTCCTCTCTAAAACAGTCTCCAGGGAGGAGGAAAGCTGACGAGCACTACAGCCTAAGCACACATTGTTTGAACTGCTGCCTAGAGAAAGGCTTTGAGGAAGTCAATTAGAGAACTATGATCAAGTGATCTCATATACGGGTAGGACCTTTCTCACATAGCAGTTGAGTGTTTTCAACTTTAAATGAAACTGAAATAGTGTATTTTCAACTATCCATCCGACAGAAAACTAGTTCACAATACCAATATCACAGTTATTTCTAGTTTTCCAGTTGCTAACTTTCTTTCCCTTAATATTGCTTATTAGCTATATCCAAGTTTCCATTTTTTTTCCTCAGGCTCTTGTCACTTGATTACAGCAGTTCACCAGATGTCCCAGCTTTATTCTATCATTTGCATTCCCTTTTCTGCATGGCTCCACACTGATTAGTCTTGTGTAAACATCCAAGTTCAAAGTCATTGCACATGGGCACCACAAGCTATATTCCCACTGAAATTAGGAGCAGCCTGTACTGACTTTTCAGAATCTCATTGTTTTGGTTAATGATTAAATTAATCATGCCATTTACTAGACAAGTAGATGTGCAATTCAAATCCATATCATAAGGTTTTTTTCCAGTCTACCACGAACATGTTCTTCCATAGACTGAGAGAATTATCTAGTCCTGTCTGACCAACCTGATCTCCTTTTACGATCAGGTGACCCACCTGGTGGATGAGGGGAAGGCTGTGGATGTGGTCTGTCTGGACTTCAGCAAGGCCTTTCACACTGTCTCCCATAATATACTCCTGGGAAAGCTGATAGTCCATGGCTTGGACAGGGACACTCTCTGCTGGGTTAGGAGCTGGCTGGAGGATCGGGCCCAGAGAGTGCTGGTGAATGGAGCCACATCCAGCTGGCGGCCGGTCACTAGTGGTGTTCCCCAGGGGTCTATGTTGGGTCCAGTCCTGTTCAACATCTTTATTGATGATTTANAAAATAGCGTGGCCAGCAGGACCAGGGAAGTGATCCTTCCCCTGGACTCTGCGTTGGTGAGGCCACACCTTGAGTATTGTGTTCAGTTCTGGGCCTCTCAGTTCAGGAAAGATATTGAGGTGCTGCAGCAGGTCCAGAGAAGAGCAACAAGGCTGGTGAAGGGACTGGAGCACAAGTCCTATGGGGAGAGGCTGAGGGAGCTGGGGTTGTTTAGCCTGGAGAAGAGGAGGCTCAGAGGTGACCTCATCACTGTCTAGAACTACCTGAAGGGAAGTTCTAGCCAGGTGTGGGTTGGTCTCTTCACCCAGGCACTCAGCAACAGGACGAGGGGGCACGGGCTCAAGCTCTGCCAGTGGAAATTTTATATACCGAGCATGATGTTACACTGTATGGAATATCCTTTTGGTCAGTTTGGGTCACCTGTCCTGGCTGTCTCCTCCCAACTTCTCATGCACTCCCAGTCCCCTTGCCAACACAGCAGCTCAAAAAGCAGAAAAGGCCTTGGCTCTGTGCAAGCCCTGCTCAGCAGTAATAAAAAGATCTCTATACTATCAACTCTGTGTTCAGAACAAAACCAAAGACAGCTCCTTACCAGACACTGCAAAGAAAATTAACTCTAACACAGCCAAAACCAGCACAAAGAGAAACCACTCATTTATGATAGGAAACAAAACAAAAATGTATAAAATTGTTCCTGGAAACTTTGCAGCAAAACTCATTTTTTTGTTCTCAGTCCTTGAAGGAGTTCTACCAACATTAAAATATCCTTTCCAGTGGACTTTGGCCATATAAATGGAGATCTAGGACACTCTCACATAGCTCTCAGAAGTAAAATATTTAGTCCTAGACTACAAATCAAAGGCTCTTGTGATAGGACGCCTGAGCCTAACTTTGAATGTCTACATCTACATAGGTCTCCTAGGACTCCTTAATAAATAGTGCTAATGGTAATTGGCACAGGTCAATAACCTTGCTCTAACGCAGGTCCCAGGAGCTGGCAAAGTGAGTGAATGTACTAATTCTCTATTATTACAAGGGGAGACTTCAGCAATTAGTTCAGCTATAAACACATACATATTAAAGTTAGCTGACAAAATATTAATTTCACCACCATTTCTATCACTTATCAAGATAGCTCAGGTATTTCTATGCATTTTCTCTAGTCCTGTTATCCAACCATCATCCTATTATACCTTGGTTCCCACACCTTATCTCAATATTCCTTGACTAGCACATCTTTCTTCTGCCTCTCTCTTCCTCACTAGTTTTTCTCCCAAAAGATCCACTCTCAATTTCCACACTCTTATCTGGACCACTATTTGAAACATTATTTTTCATGGATCACCACTGTTCAGATGTTTTCATTCCATTTGAAATTTCTTGTTCCAGATAGGCCTAATATCATACTGCTGGACTCTTAATTGTAATATTCCCATCGCAGACATGTGTCTCTTTCTCTTTTTATTCTAATTTCCATTCCCTCCAGTCTATTCCCCTTACTTTAGTCCTGGCCCATCCATTCTTTACCATTTACCCTCTTCTTAATTTGTCATTTGTTCACAACTATTTCTCCCCAGTGTGACATTTATTGTTCTTTCATTCCCACTCCAAAGGTTTCCAATCCCTGTTTTACATGCCCATTTCAGGTGCACATCACAGTTTTCCTTCATCTCCCATCTGTTTTCCCCATTTATCCTGTCCTATTTTCTGTCAGCATTCAGGCAACCTTCTTCCAGCCTGCTCTGCCATTCCCTATGAACATCCCTAATTACACATAAAGCTTTACTTTCCCCTTCATGAAAATCAAGTACTTTACCCTTCTGGATGCTTTCTGCACCAATTCAGTTTGGGAACAGGATGACAGCAGGGACACTGCCTGGTTCTCAGGCTGTGAAACTGCCTGTAACTCTTGCAGAAGATCCCAGAAAAATAACCATTTATGTTCCACCCTTCCCAGGACTAGACATCTCAGTCAACAACTTCAGGACATTTAATGACTACATAAGTCTCAACTACAAATATGCAAATCATTATTACTTTCTTGAAGGCTGTAATTGTAAGCACTTTTTTACAGTTTTGGTACATGAAAAGAAGCAGCATCTATCTGAAACAAAGGCTACTCTTTTTCCCCTGAAAATTTTCCCTCACTCCAGACTTAAGGAAAGTTAGATACAGCTTTAAAATAGTGCTTTCAAGGCTTTTCTTTACCTCGTGCACATTATTTAACAGCAAGCATTTCTACCAGCCTCACCTATAACATGGCTCACTGCCCAGAGAAACTGCCGGAGAGCCAAGCCCGCGGAGACAAAGGCACACGACAAACCCTCTCACAGCTCCAGAGCTGCTGGAAGGGGAGAATCTGATCTATTGACTTGTTCCAAAAATAGCACCCAGTGGGAGGTGACTGACTGGCTAATACCTGTGGTGTTTCCATTACCGATTGAGATGAAGTCTGTTGCCAGGAATCCTGGGGTGGTTTCCTTGACAACCAGAAGAAATGCACAAGTGCGATGCACAAGTGCTATGCACATGACTTTTCAGGTGCTTTTTTAACTCCTCTGAAACAATGAGCTGCCCTACCAGAGCTATACCTCAGATAAATAAAACCTAGGTTTACAGCCAAATGGTGAACAGAGTTTATGTTCAAGGACAAATTTGGGCTGAGCCTGAAATCTCTCATGAAACAAACCCTCAAAAGAGCAAGCAGGCTGGAAGCATTTCCACTCTTCAAGATGGCAGAGAGATTGTTAGTTCACTATTTTATAACCTTGAGATGAGAAATTTCAAGACACTGAAGATATTTTCATGAGATAGATAAATTTGAATTTGTTCATTTGAATGTCCCTATTAAATCCCAAACTCTCAAATTTCAAAGTTGATTGCAGATAATGCACTGTTCATCAGGAGCACTATGAGCATTTACTGAAGTCAGAATATGTTGTGAAATTATTTTAACAAGGCAGTATTAATTTTAAGCCAACAGTAATGGGAGCAACAGTACTTAGTTACTCATTGTTTATATGTTGAGATGGCCATAAATTTTCAATGGATAGTAAATTCACTGAAAAATTCACATTTTCATGAATTCAAGTTCTACTGAGAGGTAGTTTAAGCCCAATTATGACCAATATGATTCAGCAAAGAGTTTCATTACAAAATATTGAAATATATAGTAATTTTGAAAGGAAATGCTCTTTTATGTTTCATCAATTTGGCATTTGATTTGAAAAATTACCTAATTTTTAGGGAAAAAAATCAATTAAATTAAAATTAGATAACCTCAAGTCAAGAAGCATCAAGTACAATGAAATGACAAGTAGTGATAAGACCAAAATATATTGGAGATATTTTGCTTTTGTTGTATGACTTTTTAGATGAAGGACAGAAATATTATTATTCCAGTTGAATACAGAGTTTTATTTTTCAGTTTAGTAAATAGCCAGAAACACCCATTTCGCTGCTTTGTGCTTTGGAAGAAATAAGCACATGTGAGGAGGGTGAGGAGAAACTGAAGAGGATGGAATAGATCAAATAAGTGAGGTAGGGCAAGTAAAGAAAGGGACTTATCAAAGGTGACAAGCAAGATGACAAATGTAAATGTTTTTGAACTGTATCTGCTGACATCAGGAGGTTGAATCCTCTCACTTCCCTGCTAGTGTTGATGGATGACAATCATTGGAGAAGCACTGAGGACCAGAGCTAATTTTTTCTGAGTTAAGAATCTGAGGTCTAGAAACTCAAATAAAATTTTGGCTGACAGATCATAAGAAATTTCAGAAAACTTCACTAAATTTTACTTGTGGCTGAGAGAGTGAGCTGCTGGGAGAGGAAGATAATAAAGTGTTACTGTGGCAAAAAATAACTATAGAATACAAAGAGTGTTGCATAAGGAAATAAATCATCCCAGTCTGTCATCGGTGGGAGTCAGGCAAAAAATATCTGAAACAGAGTGAGACTGGAAGCAAACCAGTTAAGATAGAACAATGTGCACTATTAAAATAATCAGAGAAAGCAGGGTTGATCTGGACATTTTAAATCAGGACACTGCATGTGTCTGAATGAATCATTAGTAGAGATTTAGGTGCTTTCCTAAAACGGATTACATTCATAATAAATAGACTTGAGTAGAGAATTTTAAAACCATATTAGTGGTAAAGGTTGATGCCTGGGGCCACATTAGCTCAGCATCAAGCTCAGATCTGTCATAGATCAATGAAATGTAGCAAGTCTGAATTGCTGATTCAATTTAGTATTCATTTACTTTCAGAGCAGAACATAAATAGTAAGGAAGAAAATGTGAAACATGATCTCTGAGACCAAGACCATGTTCTATGGGGAGCTTAGCATGCATGCTTGCATTCATCTTGTGAGTATTTAGGGAGCCAAGTATCGAAAAAGCCCAATCCGTTCTGTAGCTGAATCTGCCCCAAAAGGCCTTTTACCACTGAAGTTGGGAGAAACTTTGTCTTCCCTCCCCAGCAGATGTTGAATACAACCATGCTGAGTGTATAAGCAAGAGTAAATCTCAACAGAGTGGCAGTGAAACCCCCTCACCCAAGAATTTAGTTATTGTAGTATCTGATTTAGAACATATACTGAAAGGAAATGTTTGTGGGTTTGCCAAGGTCAGAGGAAGGATACTGAATTTAAAGCCAGTACACATAAGTTTGGTCACCCAGTTCATCACAGAATCATAGAATATCAGTTGTTAATGAATATTTCCTATAACACACACAGTACAACACTGCAGCTTTTGCCATGGGAACGTGAAGCTGACGAGTGAGATCAGATACTGGCAGTGGGATAAAACAACAGCTTAGAGAAGTATTAAAACGTCTTTATTTTTTTTTTTCAAAATAAAGTATTTTAAATTATAAGCTCAGTCTCACAGAAATCATCCTGGGATACTTCTAACTGAGCCAGCCCATGCAGCAGTCTTATGAAATGTTTGAAGGCAGAATTATACTGGAGCCTTCCCACTTCTTTACTGACTCTTGACATTCTGTTGGTGGACAAATATCACCTGTTTATCCCATCTCTTTTACCATGTGTTATCCTGCAATGCCTGAATGGTCCTGTTTCAAACACCCTTATGCATTTTTAAAGATTTTCTTTTCCAAAATAGCTTGTGCTATCTATTCATACAAATAACAACTGACAACAAAATGTCACCCATCATTGACATATCCTGTGAAGATTAGGTTTGCTTTTGCTTTCAAACTCTTTATACTATACTTCTTATTTTAGTGTGACAATAAACAGCTTTAGATAGAGTTGCATTTGTACTTAGCAACTGTCTGTAGAAATAACGATTAGCATCAAGGCTTTACTGGCTTTCCTGTCACTATGCTGATCTTTTGAAGCTACAGCATAGCCAGCAAACTCATATTTACCTACAGATTTAGCACTGCCATTTCGGATAAGAATACGCTAACAGTTGGGATAGAAATAAAAGACTAGTTTTCTTTCATGACCAATTCTGCAGTAATCCCATCTGCAACAAAACAGTTTGAGAGGGGAGTCCTACAGTGAAAAGATACAGCTACTGTGATATATTCAGAAACAAATATTTATTCTACTTTTTTTTTATTCAGAATTAATATTCTTCAATGGAAAATTTAAAATTCAAGAAGTTTTTTTCTGTGTCTATACATACATGCATTTCTGCTTCATTGTTGATGTGGGTGCACACATGTTAGTAGTTTGGTGTATATATATATGTGTATGTGTATTCCTAGAGAATTATATATATTTTCATTGGAATGTATTTTAATACTAGCTAAATAATAAAATTTATCTTCTTCATCTAGGTTTTGGACTGATATCTCTTTGTAACTCCAGACTCTAAAGCCTTTAGGATTCATCAGCAGTCTCTCATTTTTGTGCATCATTTGTTTAAGGTCTGACCTAAATCACTGAATCCCACAGGAGCACAGTTGGACAAAGGTTGTCCCTGTTTACAGTGTTTGGACAGGAACACACTGCTATGTTTACAGTGAGAAGAGTAGGACAATCTTGATGTTGAAAAATATTCTTGGCAATGATGCAGTATTAAAGCTGCATAGTAATTGCTATGATTATGGTAGGCAACTATTGATTATAGTATTTACTATGCACAGTGGCAAAATAATAAGATATGCATAAGTGGCAATACATGTTTTTCTAGAATGACAATCATAACAACCACTATAAAAAATTACCCTTTAGAAATAGCACAGTTCTAAGCGTATGTAAGGAGCTTTTTTTTACCCCTGCCACTTCCTTCCTTGGTTGACTGTGCAGTGGCTTGTAAAGGTCACTCTTTCCTCTGACCTTGGCAGAAAGGTAAGTTTTTGTGCTTTTTTCTAAAGCAGCTTTTAACAGCACAGATCTTAATTGTGGTGAGGTTTTTTTCGATATGTCTGTCATATTCAATGTGCACTCCTTGGAATGCCATTTGGCAGATATTTAAGCTGATCAAAATTTAACCAAATATTTTCTCAATCTAAACACTCTGGTGGGTGGTAATTCTTAAAACATTAAACTATGTAGGGGTCTGACTGATGTATGTTTAGTCATTGCAGCTGTATCTTCTACCAACCACAGACAATCTGCTTGGCATCTATCATATCCCTTCCACCATCTTTTTTGTTTTCCTAGCTTCACATTGATGTTAAGAATGAGGTGATTTGGTCTTGTCCTGTTGCCAGACAACATGTATATTATATACGAATCTGAATATATGTATTATAAATGGAGTTGGGTTTTCATATTTCTGTTTCTTTTAATTGTCTTCCCAAGGAATTATCTTGCACAACATTCTTAGATTGGTTCCAAGGCATAAACTCCCCAAAGCTCTTAAATGGACCCAGGATGACGCAACCTCAGAGTAGACTTCTGGTGAAGAACGAATTATGATGAATAACATCTGAACATCTGTGCTGAAATGACCAGCTGCATTGCTAAGACTTTACTTTGAGATTGTAGTGCCAGTCCTGAAACTGCAGCTTGCACAAGTTCCTGCAGAACTGTTCAGAGATTGCTTGCAGAAAGTGAATTTCTGAGCAATCCAAACTGCTTTAGCCGTGAGAATCCTGCTGATATGGTAGCCAAGCAAGGACACACACCTGCTGTTTGTCAGTTAGGCCTTGGTTACTCCCTTCAAGTACATCCTTGGGAGCATCCCAACTGCCTGGCTCGTCTCAGAACATGAATTTGAAAACATCAGGATGAGATAATGTAAACACTGGACTTGTGAGATATAAGCTTGTAACCAATTAGAAGTTCTAACATGTTGGGGTAAGACCTTTTTAGCCAAAAAGATGTACCTGTAACCCTATATAACCTCTGTGCTGTGTAGAATAAAATGTCTTCACTTAAATCTCATAGATTTGTGTTGTGAAGTCCTTTCTCCGCCACGAACTTTGTTTACTTTACAGAACTTCAGTGGAAAATATGCCCCCATCTTTTGCATTGTTGTATGTTCAAAAACTATAAGCCCTTGAGAGAATTGTACAGCCACATTCTTGTCCAGAGCATGAAAGAGGACCATGACATGCATAAGAGTAATTTTTCATCCACAGTGCTTATATCTATGTAGTTATATGTTAGCCTACACACCTATTAAAACCAGTTAGCCCCAGAGGAGCACATTATTAACACACCTGAGATGCTTTTATGTACATGGAAGTGACAACTCAGCTGTAAAAACAATGCAGTAAACCTTAAAACCTGTATGCAACTGGGATGTGGACACTTGTGATTCTAAACCAGAGATGCCATGTGAATTTAAGAGATCCATATAAAATTGTGTTGCAGAAGTATCCAGTCTTTTCACTTAGACAGACCAACCTATAAAAAACATGATTTGAGTGGCTGAAACGAAGTAAGCAACTATGCAAGTAAATGATAAGTTTGAGAAACTGCAGTCATGATCTGTTGTTTTTGTGTTTTGTGTTTGTTGGTTGGTTGGTTGGTTGGTTGGTTGGGGTTTTTTGAGAGCTACAAGTGATCAAAGTTAAACTCTGCGATCCTTTCTGTCAAAAGGTTTGTGTGTCAGAATTTTGGAAGTGCTAATCTTCTGAATTTTCTATATTGAAAATATAGAGAAAAAAAGAAGCAGGAGTCTAAATAATTCTTTCTCATATTTTCAAAATGGTATTTTTAATGCAACAGTATATTTTTAAAGATTCATTTGTTTGCCTTTTTAAAAAAGTCTATATATACATCTCCAACATGGATCAAAATAATATTTGGGTTTTTATGAAGCTAAATTACTGTGTATCACTTTTAGTTTCACCAGGGAGCATTAAAATTAAAATTATTGGTTGTTTCTTTCAAAACCTCTCATAATTTCATCTATATCAAATTGTAAATTAGCTGTCTTGCAGTTCACCAAACTTAAAGAATGTATTTGATCTACTGAAGATTATATTCTGCTCTCTTGACAGTAAAGACCATGTTTCCCATTAGTGATTTTTTTTACTTAGTGTTAGGAATATTTGATGTGATCATATACCATTGAAACTTTCTCTATTAAGAAAATAATCAATAAAACTCTTTCATGTGTTTCATTCCAAAGGAACTCTGGGTTAATTTCGAAACAGCTAGTAATGAAGGAGAGAGAGATTTTGACCTTGATAAGGTCAAAATTGAAAACAAACAGTATTTATGTGAATATGTGATGAAGTGTGTTCGACAAAATACCAACTATCCAAACACAGAGTAAGAGTTCCCCTCACCCTGCCGAGAAAAGGGAAGGGGGAAAACCCTACAACTTAAAAAAGGTCTATATATTTATACAGAAATGAGAAAATTAAAAAAGAAAACTACAATATAACACACACCTACACAAGTTAGATATAATAACAATCCTCTACTTCCCACCAAAAACAGATCCCATCACTCTGGATCCATAAAGCATCCCAAAAGACACCCAGCAAGGAAAAGAAAGACAATAACAATAAAATACTTACTTCTTTGAACTGAAACAAAATGCGAAGTAGCAGCAGGGCAGCAGCAAGGCCCTCCTCAGCAGGACAGCAGCAGCATGTCCCCTCTCTATCTCAGCCATGATGGTAACTGAGAAAACTCCTCCTACTTTACTGTATTTATACTTGAGGTGATGTCAGAATATGGTATGGAATACCATTGGCCAGTAGAAGTCAGCTGTCAGCTGACCCATCTCGAGTCAGTGGATAATCCAAGGCCTATTCTGAAAACTAAAGCCTAAATTTAGGCCTAGCTAAAACCACAACACAAAGGCAGAAAACTGAAAACATTTGTATTTAATTCCTGCAGAGACCACAGATGTACTCAATTATGAGCAATGTCTGTGCTTTCTAGCAGGTTCATTTAATGTCAATCTCTCATCATCCCCTATGGTTGGCAAGTGAGACCCTTCAGAAACATGGAAGCTTTCTCACAGTGTGTTTATCTTGAAATCTCTAAAGAGAAGAAATAAAAAAAATCATTTAGAGTGGAAAAAAGCTTTCACATCATCAAGTCCAAGTATGCCTAACACTGACTGCCAAGTTCACCACTAAACCATTTTCCCAAGCACCACACCTGTGCATCTTTGAAATACCTCCAGGAATGGTGATTCCACCACCTTGTTGTGTAGTGTGTTAACCCAGTGCCTGATAACCCTTGTGGTGAAGGAATTTTTCCTAATATCCAAACTAAACCTCCCTTGCTGCAACTTGAGGTCTTCTCCTCTTGTCCTATCACTTGTTACTCAGGGGAAGAGACATGCCCTTTCCTCATGACCTCTTTTCAGGAAGATTTGCCCCAGGATGAGTTTTGTGAGACTTTGCTACAAGTTGAAATACTTTTTTTGGAAAAAAATTCAAAACATTTGAAGAAGTTTTGATACTTCTGTGAGCTGGGGTTCTGTCTCACGCCCAGTATCTCATCACACTTGGAAGCTTCACACTCCTGTGGAAAAACCTGCAATTTTGTGGTACATGCATTACAGGAAGGATCCCTCAAGAACTGTGTGACCACACTTAGGTTGTACTGGTTTTAAATTCAGCATCTGATACAATATAAATATAAAATAACTGTAGGTGAATATAAATAGAATATTATTCAGTTTTTCATAGCTTTATTAAAGACATATCAGATTACATTTGTAATGCATCAGAACAGTTTAGATGTCTGAACCAGGTCATGAACTGCATCTTGTAGTTATTTACTACCTTTTTTTGACTATAAAGGGAGATTAAATGTTCAATTATTCAGTTAACTGCACAGGTGTTCCTAGTGACATGGGAGGTACTCTGGAGGATCCAAGACATCTGTGTAAGACTGACATATGACACAGAATCTTGAGGAAAGTTTTGCTTTTCTGGACTGGCTGCTAGAGACAATATGGATTTATGAAGGCACATCAAATTATGCTATATACCTGCATTTATATATCTGAGTGAAGCCCTAGATTATTAGCTTAGATGTTGACAGAAGAGAGAACCTATGTACCTTTCATTTTCATCTGTACAAGAGAAAAAAATTTGCCTTCCTTACAGGAATGTAATGAAGACAGATTCTAAAGTGTATTTCCCATTCTTCCTTTATATGTCTCAAAGTTGGCAGAAATTTTTACTATTTATAAGATCGAACTCAGCAATCCAGTCACAGAGTTGATCTGCCTAAGGAAAAGTTGACTGCATAGACCATGTAATTTTCAAATTTTTCAAATTTTCAACATCAGCATCATCATTCAGAGCTCTTGGGTTTATGAGTCAGATAAACTGCTTGAAAAGCACTCTGATTCTTTTTGGTGTGTACAAGAGAACTGATTCAAAATGAAAGCTTCTAAAATCACCTCTCTTCATGATTTTCCAAATTAAAAACTTGATATGAATAACAATCACGGCTTTTCTGAAGGAAACCCCTTTAGAAGGAGAGATTGTTCCTCCTTTCCTTAATAATTACTGTAAATTACATCGGAATAGAGTATTCAGCATTTTTTCATCATGAGCTCCAGAATTTCCGAGGCTTAAATCCTCCCTCTAAAGCACCCCTTGAAGCTGTTTTAAATAAAGCAGTTTATTCACCTTTTGTTTTTTAAATAAAACATCACTTACCATATTCTAATCTACTCTGAGACTCAAATAGCAGAAAACTGATTGCATAGAAGATGGAGAAAAACAAGCATAGTATTTTCTAGTACCTCTGCATACTGTGTCTCACATTCACACATGGATAAACACACTGTGAAGTAGGTGGGAAAATTACATGTCTGATGAATTCTGCCTTTCTTTGAATATACATAACTGTCACGGGAGAAGCAGGATTCATCATCTCCTGATTAAGACCCAAATTCAGCTGTCAATACATAAATGTCTACATTTGGTTTGGGTGTATTAGCTCCAGGTATTGCCAGAGCTGTTCAAGAGCTCAGTGCAGTTGCCAGAAAGTCAGCATTTGGTGTTACTGCTGTTTGAGGTGTTCTACGGTATCCAAGGATCATGAAATCATGGGATAATTCAGGTGTGAAAGGACCTTAGGAGGTCTCTATTCCAACCTGTTGTTCATCTGTTAGGTCATAGGGTCACCCATGAGGTGCAAACAGATTCCTACGAGTCATTTATCTCACCAAGTGTTGAAAAACTCCTCAGATGGAGACTACAACAACTGTCAGTAACTTGTCCCACCGTCAACTGTCCTGATTAGTGAAAAACATTGTCATGATACCCCATCTGAACCTTGCTCTCATTCAGTTCTCACATGCAACACAGGAGTTATAGCAAAACTACAGAAGAGCTAGGAAGAGATCAGCCAAATGCCTCTGCAGGCTCCATGGATCATTCTAGGCAGAGGCCCTCCATCTATAACAGAAGCTCATACACTTACTCCACATCTCAAAATTTAGAAATGGGATTCCGTTGCCCAAAATTAACTGCCCCAAAGAGCTACTTTCCAGAACACGAAAGACTTCTGGTGCTCTTTAAGTCTGAAGTTACACTTGCCTGTCTCTTGTAGATGCCTCAGTAATCTGGGATATCTCAAAGAATGCTAAAAGTCTAAATATAGGCACCAGAATCAGATGATGTAGAATACCCAAAGAGATTCATTTGGTATCTTTCATCACACTGGTTGAAGGAAGTTCTGTATTATTCCAGCCTCGACAGCCTTATCACACATTAGACTCACAGGCTTCCCATATGCAGATATCAGACTGTGAAGTGATTCTTCCAAGAATTCCTAAGAGCTCTTGGAGGAAAAAATTATCCTAACTTCATCTATCAGTTCTCTGAAACTTCCAGGCACTGCCAAAACCAGGAGGTTTAAAGCCAAACTTATTTACTAGGACATTTCATTCAAATAGGAAAGGAACATTTGCATACAACTGAGAATGACCATTCAAAACACTGAAACAGTTACAAAGTATTCAATTAGAGTCTATTAGATGATCCTAAATGATTAGATTATAATTTTGATATCAAACAGCTGGATAGTGTATGAAAATGTTAGAAAAGGGTATCCAGGAAAGTGAGTTGGACTATTCATATTTTTATTTTTTTAATTTTGTAATAAAAAATAAATCTTTTGTTTGCAAGTCACAAATATCTTTCCTGTTCATTTCTGGAGATGAAGCACTATAAATGCCAATTTATTTTTCTCTGTGAGGTTAGTGTTTGGAGTAATGAAAAATAATTCTCCTCATCTTTAATGAATAAATCATTGTGGGAGGCTCTGCATGATAGTTTGATCCTGCACAGCTATTTCTTCTGATTGTTAGCAGGATCATACATTTAAATTCCTGAAACATTATTAACTCATAATAATTTGCTTTTAGACCTTTCTGATAACTTTGCTTTTTCATTAATTCCTTTTCACTGAGGTAATAGGGAATTACTTTGTTTAATGATTCTCTGAAGACCCAAGAAGGCTAAATATCCTAATAAGGCAATTTTATTTCACAAATAATATTGCATCCACCATTATAATTAAATTTTAATGTTTTCTGCAGTAGGCTATGTCCCTAGCAATGGGGTATGCAACATCCTAATACAGAAGCAATTTTAGCAAAATGAGCTTGTCCTTTCCAAGAGCTAAGTATCAGTCACTAGAAAGTCATCAAATAGATTGTTTTGTCTGAGAGAAAGAGAGGAGAACACTTACCACTGACTTCCTTTGGAGTAAAATTCCCCATGAGCTCTGCTCACATGAACAGTTAAACTATTGACTCTCTTGAACACATCCTTAAATGTAAAAAGCTCATGGCCTGACCACTCTAAGGTGAGGCTCTCCAATCCAACCCTTCTGTGCGTGAGCCTTCAGGCTGTTCATGGCCACTGAGTCTTGCAATGGGCTCTGTGTGTTCCAAAGTCTGGCCCGTGGGGATGGTGGCAGAGAAGTCAATCCTGCAAAAGGATATGTGATTTGCCAAAGCAGCACAGTAGAGCACAGTTTGACACAAGAGGTGAAGACCCACACTGAAGTAGATCTCTCCAAAACTCCCTTCCAGCTTCTGCACAGGTGTGATTTAAACTTGGGAGCAAACTTCTCTGGATGCCTGGCTTGCTGCAGTCCTTGAAGCTTTTACAGGCATACCCTGCAGAATTTGTACCATCCTGGTCCACATACCAAGAACTCTGTTTCTATGCTCAGGGTTTTGCAGTAGTTAGTATCCTCCTTTGTTTGTAGGTGCAGCCTCAGGAAAGGAAATTATTCTCAATTTGTCTTCTCCCTAGTCAAAAGTTTCCTCATCTTCTGTGAGAGAGTTCAAGTTTTGTCATTGTTTTGCCTTTCCTTCTTGGTGTTTTTAAACAACTTTCCTGATTGAAGTAGTTAAAGAAAAAAAAAAGTAGTTAAAGCTGTTTGTTTGGGGTTTTTTGCTTAGCAAAAACTTGTGAGTTTACGCTGTTATATTCTACCTTGCAATTAACAGAAATCCCCCTGGACTTCTGTATGTGTGTCAGAGCCCAGGTAAATGAATGCATTTTAAATCTGTGACACAATATACACAGCCCTGGAAATGGAGGAGCAAATGAACTTGAAATTTTGGTATCTCTTCCCTGCTCTACCTAGAGAATTGATCCACATGTTAGGCAGAATCAATTGCAGTTTAGAATACCTGAGGTTTATAAGTGTGGCCTGCAAGCTTATAAGCAATCTGAAAAAGATGAGGATATGCTGCTGTAGCACTCCAGTCTATACCAACAGCATAGCACTTCTTCCAATGGAAGGAAATATTACCCAAATCACAGCTAAGCCAAACAGCTTGAACTGGCAAATAATAAGTATTTTATAGGAACCTCAGGGTATGTCACGCATGTAGTGTCATAAACAGTCCAAGGACATTCTGCTTGCATACAGGGTATTTCTATTCCCTGCACTTTTCATAGTGAAGTTTTCAAGCTGTGCATAAGCAGTAGTACAATAGGATCCCATTTATTTCTCCTTCAGGAATGCTATGCATGTTTGCTTGCTCATATTCCTTCTATTTCCTTGAATAGCTTTGCTAGAAAACAAGTATTCACTGATAATTTGCTTTTTCCATCTGTTTACTTTAGTAAGTAGGTTTGACATTTTTTCTTTTACTGATTGATGATTTTCTTTTATTTTGCTCTGATATTTTTCTTCCTTTCCTTGTGACAAGAGTATAATAGCTGCAGACTCTGAATCAAGGTATCAAAGATGTCTTCTGTGTGTCCTTTATTAGTAGAATGTTTCAGTCTGGGAAGAAGGATTGTCCTATGAATATTCATTCAGAAAATTGGATCCAGTATTTGATTCTGCTAAATGCCTCTTATTGGTGTAAATAATATTTTTTCTTATATTCCAACATATGGAATGAAACCACTGCAGCCTCTGGGTAATCCCTCATATTTGCAATAGGCAACAGAAGTTCAACCAACCAGCAATACATTCATATTGAGGTTTTTACTGCAATTTCATCTGAGCAAAAAGCACCTTGAAAAATGTCAGCAACCAGCCACGTCTTTCTTTCAAACATCTTGGAAGAACAGCTTCTGACTCTCTTTTCACTCTTCTCTGCATTATTCTCTAAAACGTGCTCTTCACAAAGCAGAAAGCTGTGCCACAAAAATAGGAGTACAGTGTGTATTGGATCAGTTTGAATACAAGTATGACAGCAATATTGTGTTTTACTTTGATTTTTGAGTTGTTAATAAACACTCCTGAATAAACCAACAAAGTCTTCTTGTATTTTTGAAATAAAAAAAAGACTTGTCGTGGCTCAGAAAACACATAAAGAAAAAAAATCAAAGTAAAGTGAAATAAATGTGACTGTGCAGTTTGCTAGTACATAAAAATTTGAAATATTTTTAGGAAAAAGGGATGAATTTGAACCTGAGAGATCTGTGAGGGTTGTTTTTCAATTCTGTTGTACACCTTTAACAAAAAGGGCCTCATCCCTGTGTATTCATCCTGATGCTTCAAGAGCCTTCTGGAGTTGGCTCACGTGGATTTGATGAAAATAGGCTCTTTTCTCAATTCCTAGGCAAGTACATGGAGCCACTGAGATGTTTTAGAGAAAAGAGAAAATAATGTCTCTTCTGCAATCTCTTCTGAGTTCATGAGAAGAGTTTCTGTAGACTTCTTCACAGTAGAGGTTTCTGGATGTTGGAATCCATCTTTTTTCCATCAGCTTTAAGCCATATGGCTAAGCTGTAGAGGAAGGGAAGAATTTCAGACACTCTACTATATTAAGCAGTTTTACAGTTAGTTCTCAGGGCTATCTGCTATACTGAATGGATTATTCTGAAGTGGCTAACACTCTGCAGTCACTGGGACATTTCTTAAATTCTGTGTAAATCCATCTGCCTTGGGTTTCCTCTTAGCTGGATTTGCACTGCCAGGGCACATAGCTAGTAGGAATCATGGAGATATTGCTGAAAATTAGGCCAGAAAAACTTGAGCCAAGATGCCTAGCATAGAAGTTTCAGTTTCCTTTTAAGGAACCAGGCATAGAAAAATAAATATCTAGATATTTCAGTCATTTATTAGGGCAAACATCAGTCCATCATGCTGAAAGTTTCCAGAAAATTGTAGTCTGAAATATACAAAACCCTTCAAAGATGTAGATTTTTTTTTTTACATCAGTAATAGTTCATCCAGATGAAGATCTCTTTTAAGTCCTCTCCAGCTACTTCATGGCATCGCAGCTACAAAAAACAACCAGCATATCAAAACTAGCACTATTTTGAAAATTGACAGTTAGGAAAACTGATGAAAGATAATATGGAAGCAGCAATGAATCAGATTAATATGGACAACATGGGGAACATTCCACCTACGCAGGGAGCAGAGCCTGATATCAGAGGCCTCTTTCATCTGTAATAACAAGACCCAGTGGCTGAGAGCCAAACCTTCAAACTGGAAATGAGATGTAATTTTTTAGCAGGCACATACTTAACCATTTGAACCATTTGCATGCCTTCATTCAGAGTCTTTAGACCATGGGTGATTCCCTTTCAAAGTGAGAAGCAAGTGAATTTGCAATGAACTGAAAGTTATCAAGGTGATTAAAACACTTCCTGGGTAAAATCTAGCCTTGAGTTATGGAGATAGTTAAATTGATAATGGCCTTTAAAAATGAATGTCTCTATAAGTGAGGAAGCAGCTAGAAGATATTTGCGCTATGGGAAGCCAGACTTTATTCTGAAGTTTTTTGACAAATTTTAGGAGCCTGAGTATTGTAGAAAAGCTTACACTATGCTGGAGTTATATAACTTTTAATAAAAAGAGAACCATTAAACATTCAAATTTTAATATTCTGAATGGACCATATTTCTTCTCAGGAAACACTATTTTTAAAATATATCTTTATGTTAGATAAAGCTTTCAGTTTTTCTGTGAAAAAAAATTTTTACCTTTTCTCAAGTTTTGTTTATTAACAACAAATCCTGGAGCTTTGGACACTTGCCCAGGTGTTCACAACAGATAACAAATTAAAACATCTTTTACGTACTAAAAGAAATCAAGCATTTCTTTGAGATGAACAACAAGAACTAAATCAACATACATTTTTGTGGTGGTGAATAAATTATAGTGTCTTAAACAGATAAGTGTACCAAGTTCCAAAACTTAGACTTATAAAAGGTATTAAAAGATGTGGATTTTGCAATGAATAATCAACTAGAAACTTTTCAAACTCCAATTAATATGAAGACATGTCATTTTATACAGATCATTGTTTCTGAGTGATCTTTCAAGGATGGCTTCACATCATATGTGTTCAAATTTGTCCAATAGACCATGCAGAACTGACTCTTTTATTGTCGGTATTTACCACTGGAAAAGCTTGCTAATTGAAAAACTGCTACACATTCTGTCCTTCCTAAACAGATTGATAAGGGAGGTTCCACCTCACACATTGCTGCTGACTCTACTGCAGACACAAGTATCAAAATGACTTCCATATCCAGACACTGTATAATATAATCACGCTCAAAGGATTTCCATAATTGTATCCACAAACATTACTGCAAGATCAGCTTTCTGCTCCACAGGTTTCAATTAGAACGTGCAACACACCAATGAATTTGAAAAAAATACAAAATAATGAGTGCTTCTATTCCTTTTGTCTTTGAGAGGTTTTCATACAAATATTAAGCAAGTGATCACTGCCACTTCTCACTTTCTAAACAGTTCCTTTTATGATGTGCCTCTCTCCTGCACTGCATGTCATCCTTGTAATTTCTTGCATGAGGAACACCAAACAGAGCGGGAGATTGCTAATGAAATATGGAGCAGTTCACTGCTAAGTTACACATAAAAGGTCTGGCCTAGGCTGTTCATGGAGCAAAGATGTCTCTCCTGTCTGCTGGCTTTTCAGTAAGACGTATGGAACCACAGTTAGTTTCAGTCTGCTTCCTATGGAATCAGGGGGGAATTAACTGACTGGGAGACCGGCAAATTAAAGACATTGTCAGAAGACAACTTCAGGTGTTTGCACCTGAAAACCAAATTGCTTTCTGAATAGTGATGTTGGATCAAGGTGCTAAATTGTTGATATCTCAGTCTGAAAAATGTGGATTGAAAATCTGAATTGTCATGATATTGATGCCGAAGGGGTCTTTGTTTTTTCAATTTTCATATTTTGTAGATTTTAGGAACACAGTAGATGTAGCACTGTAGATTTTTAGTGGGTTAATATTTAGCAACTTAAGTATAAGGTCTTTCTATCTCTAGCCCTGCTCCAGAACAGGCATCTAAGATCTAGCTGTTTAGTCTCTTTCTCAAGGTACAAGATTGGAGGATATCAGAGGGAAACATAAGAACAAAGCAGAGTGACCCGGAGCACTGGAAAGCATCCAAAAGACCTTTATGTGCTGAAGAGAGGAGGTGGATGAACGCAGAGGGTCTCGACGACCCCAGTCTCAAATCCGGGGGGGTGGAGACTCGGAGGGGACAGAGATGGAACTGGAATGTGTAAAGTAGTGATTGGATAGATTGTATTATACGAGCTATGGAAATCAAAGCTTGCACACGCAGGCGTCTATGTATTCCTGGATGAGCCGGACTGCTCATTAATGTAACTACCCCTTATCTTGTCTCCTACTAAAACTTGGCTTGGAGTCTTTTTTACAGACTTTTAAGGAAACAATATCTTGACAAGTCTTGGAAAAATGGAAAACGAAAGAAGGATTACTCAAATGCTTCATGTTCAAGAGGTGAAAATACTTAGAACACATTTAAAGCTAGATTCCCAGTTATCAAGTATTTCTTCAAGACTTAATCAATTCAAACTTCAAATTAATGAATAGCAGTGACTAATAGGTCATTCTGTTTAACATATAGTTATATTCTATAGTTCATGACTGTGTAAAAACACTTCCATGTATTGAGTAAACACAAGCAAAATTATTTACTGGGTCTAAAGAAATAACATGTCATTTGTTAATCTCATGGTGATTTTATCAATTTATGGACTTGAATAAAAAATTGTGAGAGAGAAATAAGAGAATGAACAAGGCCCCAGTTTTAGTGCATTGAAGGAAAGAATGATTCATGAAAGTTACATGAAAGACAAGAAGATAATTGTGGGTTGATACCTCTGATTTATTAAGATCAGTCAGGTTTAATCAACCTGAGTTCCTTCTCTAATGAAATGTCTGAGTCTGCAAATGAGAAGAGATTAGTAGATATTTTTCTCCTCAAATTAAACAGGGTTTTAAACACATTATTCAAGATACACCTATTAACCAAACTAAGGAAATGCAGTATGGATGGCTGGACCACAAAGTGCAGGGAAAGCGAGCACGACTGCGGGACCCAAGAGATCATAGAATCATAGATGTGTTGATTTGGAAAGGACTTTAAAGATCATCTAGTTCCAACACCCTGCCATGGGCTAGGTAGACCAGATTCCTTAAAGCTCCATCCAGCCTAGCCTTGAGGATGATGGCAAATGATTCCAGGTCCAACTGACCAGCTTGATCTAAGAGATATTCCTCAGGAGCTTAGCTGGGCAAGAGTCTGAACAACCTGATCTAACTTTGCAATTAGCACTGCTTTGAGCATTGGACTATAAATCCCCTCCAGAGTGCTTCTAGGAGGCTAAATACTGAAAATTCACAATCAGCAGCTGTTTAACTGTCATTCCCAGCTCTTCTTAATTGATTCTTACTATGCTCATTTTCATGGCTAACTTCACTATGTTTTCAAAACATCATTTTCCTGATGATGCTTTGTCTACAGTAACAACAGTTTTCCCAGATGTCTACAACAGGTTGTTTTGAGTAATGAATTATACAGCTAGGATGATAGGTCAGAATCTGTTGTCATGTTACACAGCTGTCTGGATATCACCAGGGAAGGACATGTGTTCTTAGCAGGGCTGTAGTTTTTTCATCCATTAGGATTTTCTCCAACAGGCAATTCCCCATCTGTTTTCACTATATAGAACTTAATCAATAACAGGTACATGGGAATATATGACTTGACCTTTCCATCAGAAGTCCATAAAGAGTTTTCTAACTTTCAAATAAGCAATTCTCACAATGGGAAATGAGGACAACATACTCTAGCTGTAAGAAAAGTTGACAAGGATTTAAGTGCTTTACTAAAGTCTGTGGAGACTAACAGGAATAGACATTGGATGATGACTGTAGTAAGGAAAAAGATAATTTTTGGCATAATCCATATTTGTAACACATTTTGTGAGAACTGTTTTATGATGAAGCTGGGGCATTCCCTGAGTATTTAAATTGCTGAGTAATTATCCTTGCAGCTTAATGGGTAACTGTGCTCTGAAGACCATGATGATGAAGACACTTTGACAGCAGACAGTAGTACTTCAATGAGATGATGAGGTAGTGAAATGCCACAATGTCTCTTCCACAAACATGAAAGTACCAGGAACAGAATAATGCCTGACTTCTCAATTATTTTAAGCTTGACTCTTGGGATGGCACAAAATTCCTCCATTATATTCAGACTAAATGCTTGTTCTGATGCAATTTGTTGATATTTCATTTGTTGTTTTAAAGGCATTATCAGTGATTTTACATACAATGGATGCTCACATGAAAATGTACAGATTTTCCTCTCTGTTTTCCTATGGAGTACTTGCAAAAGACAAACTCTAGTGTTTGGAGGTCAGCTACCTCATAAATTTTATCTCAGTGGTTTGAAAGCAAACATTTCTGCTTAGTGACTTCTCTGCTCTTTCCCTCTTTTTTTTTTCTTTTTTATTTGAATTTTGCCAGTATATTTTGATTTTTAATCTGTCCAGGTGAGGCATGTCAGCAAAACAAACAAACAAAAAAATATATACATACAGCTTTGAAACAAGAATAACATGAATATCTGCAATATGAAACTTTTTATATGCTCAGAAATTCAGGAAAAGAACAAAAAGGAAGCACTTTGTCTTTGCTCTTTATCACCCCAGTCTTTTGGGTTATTAACTAGTCTCAAACAAATATTTACATTTATTTTAGAATTAAGATAATTGTTTAAAAATGCAATAATTTTCAGGCAGGATTGGAAATACAAAGCCCTAATTTATCATCTATGACAATATGACAACGTCTTTGCGTTAATTGCCCAGTGTTTAAAATAGGAGATATTAGACAGAGCTGGTGTCAGCTTAAGCACAGACATGTTCTAGCAGTGTAATTACTAAGAAAAATAAATCAATTAGAATAGTTTGCTAACATAGAACCATTAGATCACATATTTTCTCTTTCATTTACAGCCATCTGTTGAAGAATTCATTTTGTCTTGGCATAAGGACATTTTTGATGAAGAAAAATGGGATTGACATTTTATTTTTACACCAAGTTAAATTTTCTTGTAAGATAATTATTTATGAAATACGATAAGTAATTTGATGCATGATCTCTGGAAGAGGTTACTAAAGAAAGAATAAAATTGATATTTTTAGCAGTACATAAAATATATACTCAGGAGTGCTATAAAGAAAATTGTCTGCTTACCAGCATAGGAGCTGATGTTGTGATAGCTGTTCTGCTGGCTGATATTGCTGGAGTCTAACCCAGTACCTTTACAGAGAAAAATACCAGTTGTTATAGCTATAAAGCTCTGTTACCAACAGCTCTCATCCTGATGGAATGCGTAGAGAGGGAAGAACTTGTAATAAACACTTTCTGTAAATGTAAGTTCTATTATCTCTATGACATTTTCAAATTGGTGTAGAAATCACCTGTTTATGTTGATGAGAGGCCACTGGGAATTATCACCCTGCTACTTAGACTTAAAATTTTTCACAGGCCTAAAACTGTTCAAACTGGATTGAAAGCTGACACAGCCAAGATCTGATGCAAAGGTGTTGACTGTTGGTCACCAGTGCCAGGCTTCCCCATAACCATCTCTTTCAATAACCATGTCTTTCCCAGCTGAATGACATTTAGTGTCCAGACTTCTCAGTAGGTTGTCCTGCTAGACAAAAAAGGCTAAAACCACCAGTATGACTCCCTGCAATGTATATTCCCTAGATCTTGAATAACTAGAATAGATTTATTTTTCTTTTTTTTTTAATATTCCTTTGGAATTTTAGACCCTAGAACTATAAGTAGTATGATATTAATCTCATCAGCATTATAGAAGGAGATGGTTTTTATTTCAGCTGCAGCCACATACAAGACTGGGCATGTGCATGTTTCTAATGCACTAAACCACTGCAGAGTCCACTGATTCTTTCTCTATTATGGCCTCTATAAATATCTTCTTCTGGAGTCCTACTCCTCTGTTGTAGGAATGACCTGCATTTCTTGTACTTAGATCGATAAAATTTTGCATTTAACTGAACTGAAAAACCATCTTAATTGTATAAATGTGTTCACCAGGTAGTCTTGGTCATTGTATCTGACTGCTCTACTTCATCATTTTTCACTTTTTCTCTACTCTTTGTGCCAATCACAGATTTTATTGACAGTGATAATATCTTTACTACCAGATCAAGAATAAAATTCTTGAGCACTATCAGGTATATTTTACATAGTAAATTTTTCCCACTAGAAAAACTTGTAATGAAAAGTCTCCATGAATAACAACTCCTTAACATTTATCAGTTATACCATTCATCAGCTCCTTCTTGGTAATTCACAGTGCTATATCGTTAATTAGAATGTCACAAGGTTCTAAATCCTTACAAAGGTTTAAGTAATGTAATAATTAATAATGACTTGAATAATTCAGATACTTTTTGGCATTCAAAAATTTTAATCTCCTTGAAAATCTTTTTTTTTTAGCAACCATAAAGTAGACTGGCATTACCCAAAATCAAATTTCATTATTTTCCCTTTGGCTTAGAAAAATGCAAATATTTTCCATTAAATACCCTTGCTTGAATAATTTTTACAGGTTTTGTAACTCTTTTGAGCTTCTTTGGATTTTTCCTCAGGAATTGTCCAAATGTCCATCAAGAGTTTTGACTGGGTTGTGAAAGTCATCTATGTCACCCAAATTCCTCATTGTTTATCATCTGTAGATGATATGTAGACTGAAAGATACTTCATCATATTTATGTTTTACAAGAACATTATTTTTGCCTGTTTATAATTATGGAACAGAAATATTTATTGACTTCTTCTGCTTTCTATTTACAGTTGTTAATTGTACCATCTCATACTAAAAATTGCCCTTTATCATCTCTCATGACACATCTGAACTACTTCAGAAATGCTACTGTGAAGGGAGTCAAAATACTACCTCTTGCTCTGGGAGTCTCCCAGGTGAAGTACTACTGAACCTAGTACAGTGCTTCAGAAAAAAACCCGAACCACATCCAACAAAACCAAAACCAAAGCAGGACCTAACTACTTTGATGTTGCCATCTCTGTGTGTTAAAACATGTGATCATCTTTGCTCTCATGCTGTGTCTTTCTATGCAGAATATTTTTTTCCTCAGAGATTTAGGCATAAAAGCAACATCATGAATGCTTTCTTGGGATACATTGTGCCTTTGTATTAAGACTTCTCAATAGCCTTTGTCTTATTTCAAGATCCTCTCCTCCCAAATGCAAAGTTATCTTTAAAGGTTACTTGCAAAAAAGTTACCAAGGAAACAGCTAATAAAAATCTTTGTTCAGATAAGCTGAAAATTCATAGATATTTTCTCCTTCCATTTGTTTTCTTGGATAAAAGTAACTTGTATATAAAATTGATCTTGTCTTAAACACTATTAAATCCTTATAGTTTTATCTAAACTGTAACAGAATGGAGCAGCAGTGATAAGAATATTACCTCCTGTGTATCCATATAGTAAAAAATATTGCTGAGCTCATATAGATGCAGAATTGCACAGATCAAGTAATTTGCCTGAAGTCAAATGTTAAAGCACATTTGAAAGGCAGAACAACAGCTATAGGATTTTTCTCCCACAGCCCAGGACGTTTTCCATAACGTCCTTGGCAGGTTTTGTTATTTGTTTGTTTCTTTGTTTGGTTTGGGNATTCAAAAAGAAACACAAAAATACATCTAAGTAACTGATAGCAAAGTTTACAAAAGGGTCCTCTACTTGTTTACTATGAAGCTGTTTGCTTGGGAAGCAATTGGAGTGTGAAAGAGAAAAGGAACATTTTGTGCCGGGGAACTAAAATACAATGTTGATTCAAGTTATTTCCATAGGGAAGCAATGTTGGGAGGCTCCACTAAGTTGCCTGGCACTAGCTGGCAGAAAAAAATAAATGAAAACACAGCTTTAAGAACAGTGCTTTATTTACTGATGCCAATAAATGGAGCAAAGCTGGAAGGTGTTCAAGATTGTTGACTGGCTGATTGTCACAACTGGTTGTTTTTGACACCCAAGTGTTCTACACATCGATACACACACCCGGCCAAGCCACAGGCTGCATCTTTCAGGGAGTCAAAACTCTGTTAAGGCACACAGCTCCCAGTGCTAATGCAATGTATAGTCATGAGTTTAGGTGCATGATTTAACATAAATTGTTTTCTATATCCATTGTGTGGTTATCTTTCTAAGCAGATTTGCTTAGTTCACTCTCTGATATATGATGACAGTGCTAAATAACTAAGTTTTGCCCAGAAATGTCATCCCTGTTTTGACAGGCACTGATGGAACTTGATATCAAGATTTGAAGAAATACTAAAAGAAAGGCATAGAAACCAACTGGTAGTAAAGACACAGTTTGTAAATATCAGTGGAGCAAACATACAATGCTGCTTCCAGTGGTTGTAACTAGAGCTTAAGCCCCTGAAGCAAACTGGTGGCATTTTCAGGTATAAAGTCAGATGCACAGAGTCAATTTCTTGCTATATTTGGTGCCTGTTATATCACCTGAATAATTAGTCCATCAAAATTGACCTTTTCCCCCGTATATCTATGTTACTAAATTGTGGTTTATAACATAGTACACATTCATCTATAAAAATGGCCCTGTAAGAAGGAACGCAAAGAGAACTATGTGAACCTGCGTAAGAATAAAGTCTATTTTATCAAATCTGTTGAGAACTTTATGATCAGTTTAAGATGTTAATGCCCATATCAAAATATCTTGCTGTGATTTAATGTTCTGAGATTAGGTGCTACTTACTTTATGGACATTTTTTGGTTTCTATTTGATTGCTCTGAAATCGAAACATAGGAGCTAATGGATGGCTTTTAAGTTTTCTAAACAATAAAGATTTGAACAACTATTAAGTCCTAGTAGTTGAATTTTAGTACCTAATGCAAATAGTGAGTCTATTTACCAAAAATTGGGGAATTTTTATTTGCTGTCCTCACTCATTATGCTTTTCTCACTTCTAGGTTTGATTTTCTCATAATACAAATGGAAAACAAGCTTTCCCTTGCAGCCACTCACCCCGAGTCCCTTTGGTTTCTGACAGTGGGCCTTTCTCTCTGACACAACAGCAGTGACAACAGAGGTTGTGTTAGCCAAACCATGATCTAATCTCCTTTTCAATTCTACCATTGTCCAAAAAGTGTGATCTCAGTGACACCAGGATAAACGTCCATCAGAATTTTGGTCCTAAACAATATATGAGTGAGAGAGCAAAACCTGAAAAGTCAGCTGCTACAGGGTTAGAGTTCAGGGCTTATTTTACCCAGCTGACCTTCACTACTCTGGCTGTAATTTTTCATTCACCATTTCCAGATTCAAAATTGAGAGGATTATTATTATTATTAAAAATAATAATTAATAATAATAATATTTCTTCTAAATTTTTTTCTTTTTGAGAAATCTTGAACACATGCATTTAAAACAGCTTATCTCCTCTCCTCCACTCTCCCTTTTCAAAGCTCTAGCAGTCTAGAACCTAAAGCCATTATTCTGTCTTCTTTCTACGTCTTTGTAAATACACAAATATATTCTTGCACAATCCAATGTGTCTCCTCAAAAAAAAAAAAAAGAAGTATGTTTAGGGTATTTTGCAAGGACAAGTGTCAAAATTGCTGCTGGGCAATGGGCTGCTATCCCAGTTATCACAGTTAGCCATTGTTATCTGTTGTGAATATTTTCTTTTACTACAAGTCTCCTCCACGGCTTTTCTTTCTCACTCCTCTTTAAAAGTCCCTCTAGTTTGTTGATATCTTTCTAGGAATAAAATGTTCAGAACNATCAAGTAATTTGCCTGAAGTCAAATTTTAAAGCACATTTGAAAGGCAGAACAACAGCTATAGGATTTTTCTCCCACAGCCCAGGACGTTTTCCATAACGTCCTTGGCAGGTTTTGTTATTTGTTTGTTTCTTTGTTTGGTTTGGGTTTTTTGTTGTTGTTGTTGTGGTTGCTTCTGTCATTTGGGGATTTTTTGTTTGTTTGTTTTCTGTTACAGATGCTGAGATTTTTTGGTAACATTTATCTCTATGTATGGAAAATGTCATTCTTCATGAAAGAACTGGAAAGAAAAGAAGAGGGGGAAGTAGCAAGGGGGAAGTCATCTGCTGCATTTTTTTAACTCAGCTGCAAACCAAAACACAGAAAATTAAGTATTTATTTGCCATTAGAAACAAAAGACCATGTTAAAATTCCCCCTCAAGTTGTAAGGACTAGACTGAAGCACATTTCTCTTCAAAAGTTCAACAGCTGTACCATATATCTGGAGTCCACTAGATTTCTTCTGAGAATGAACTGAATACTAGCAGCTGTACAAAAAGAATTTCTCCTTCCTTTTCTCCTTAATGTAACTATTCAAAAAGAAACACAAAAATACATCTAAGTAACTGATAGCAAAGTTTACAAAAGGGTCCTCTACTTGTTTACTATGAAGCTGTTTGCTTGGGAAGCAATAGGAGTGTGAAAGAGAAAAGGAACATTTTGTGCCGGGGAACTAAAATACAATGTTGATTCAAGTTATTTCCATAGGGAAGCAATGTTGGGAGGCTCCACTAAGTTGCCTGGCACTAGCTGGCAGAAAAAAATAAATGAAAACACAGCTTTAAGAACAGTGCTTTATTTACTGATGCCAATAAATGGAGCAAAGCTGGAAGGTGTTCAAGATTGTTGACTGGCTGATTGTCACAACTGGTTGTTTTTGACACCCAAGTGTTCTACACATCGATACACACACCCGGCCAAGCCACAGGCTGCATCTTTCAGGGAGTCAAAACTCTGTTAAGGCACACAGCTCCCAGTGCTAATGCAATGTATAGTCATGAGTTTAGGTGCATGATTTAACATAAATTGTTTTCTATATCCATTGTGTGGTTATCTTTCTAAGCAGATTTGCTTAGTTCACTCTCTGATATATGATGACAGTGCTAAATAACTAAGTTTTGCCCAGAAATGTCATCCCTGTTTTGACAGGCACTGATGGAACTTGATATCAAGATTTGAAGAAATACTAAAAGAAAGGCATAGAAACCAACTGGTAGTAAAGACACAGTTTGTAAATATCAGTGGAGCAAACATACAATGCTGCTTCCAGTGGTTGTAACTAGAGCTTAAGCCCCTGAAGCAAACTGGTGGCATTTTCAGGTATAAAGTCAGATGCACAGAGTCAATTTCTTGCTATATTTGGTGCCTGTTATATCACCTGAATAATTAGTCCATCAAAATTGACCTTTTCCCCCGTATATCTATGTTACTAAATTGTGGTTTATAACATAGTACACATTCATCTATAAAAATGGCCCTGTAAGAAGGAACGCAAAGAGAACTATGTGAACCTGCGTAAGAATAAAGTCTATTTTATCAAATCTGTTGAGAACTTTATGATCAGTTTAAGATGTTAATGCCCATATCAAAATATCTTGCTGTGATTTAATGTTCTGAGATTAGGTGCTACTTACTTTATGGACATTTTTTGGTTTCTATTTGATTGCTCTGAAATCGAAACATAGGAGCTAATGGATGGCTTTTAAGTTTTCTAAACAATAAAGATTTGAACAACTATTAAGTCCTAGTAGTTGAATTTTAGTACCTAATGCAAATAGTGAGTCTATTTACCAAAAATTGGGGAATTTTTATTTGCTGTCCTCACTCATTATGCTTTTCTCACTTCTAGGTTTGATTTTCTCATAATACAAATGGAAAACAAGCTTTCCCTTGCAGCCACTCACCCCGAGTCCCTTTGGTTTCTGACAGTGGGCCTTTCTCTCTGACACAACAGCAGTGACAACAGAGGTTGTGTTAGCCAAACCATGATCTAATCTCCTTTTCAATTCTACCATTGTCCAAAAAGTGTGATCTCAGTGACACCAGGATAAACGTCCATCAGAATTTTGGTCCTAAACAATATATGAGTGAGAGAGCAAAACCTGAAAAGTCAGCTGCTACAGGGTTAGAGTTCAGGGCTTATTTTACCCAGCTGACCTTCACTACTCTGGCTGTAATTTTTCATTCACCATTTCCAGATTCAAAATTGAGAGGATTATTATTATTATTAAAAATAATAATTAATAATAATAATATTTCTTCTAAATTTTTTTCTTTTTGAGAAATCTTGAACACATGCATTTAAAACAGCTTATCTCCTCTCCTCCACTCTCCCTTTTCAAAGCTCTAGCAGTCTAGAACCTAAAGCCATTATTCTGTCTTCTTTCTACGTCTTTGTAAATACACAAATATATTCTTGCACAATCCAATGTGTCTCCTCAAAAAAAAAAAAAAGAAGTATGTTTAGGGTATTTTGCAAGGACAAGTGTCAAAATTGCTGCTGGGCAATGGGCTGCTATCCCAGTTATCACAGTTAGCCATTGTTATCTGTTGTGAATATTTTCTTTTACTACAAGTCTCCTCCACGGCTTTTCTTTCTCACTCCTCTTTAAAAGTCCCTCTAGTTTGTTGATATCTTTCTAGGAATAAAATGTTCAGAACAGATCAGAAACTGAAATGTAACATTTCAAGAGGGCATGAAGCATAAAAATAAAAAGCATTTAGGACTGTAACTATGAGGAATTATGACTTTGAGACTAGGTACAGTTCATGTGTTGCTGGGGGGAAACAGATCACAGTAGACACCCACATACAATATGCTGTCTACCATCATTCACAAGAGTTCCAGACACCTCCCACTATCCAAGGTATTTGTCTTGGGTTCCTTTCCCCTCTTGATGCATTAGTGCTGCCACTTTGCGGCTTAAAGTTTTTTTCTGCACACTCCTCCAACTTGCTTGTCTTTGCAACTACACTTTACATAATCTCCTCAACTGCTATGCTCTGAAAATAAATCCAACAGACATAACAGCATTCACATGCTCTACGGAAAATCTTGCTCAAGATTTTGGAGGTTCAAAGAAGAGTTTTAACAGTCATGGAAATTCAGCAAATATCCATTTTAAAAATATGTGTTGAGTACTTCAAGACTGCAAGTTCCAACTCTGTTGCTGCATCATCTAGAAATGTGAAGATTTTCTCCTCCTTTAATGGGTCACAAAATAGCAAAGGCCACACCTAGATCAGTGAAACAAAAACAAAAATCATAGCATCATTAGAATTCAGTCTGCTTCACCAAAGAAAAGGTATAAAAGTCCCCTGCATGCAATCATGAGTAGTACTGCCTCCAGGACTGATATGTCAAAATAATTCTAGGTAGGTATTATAAAAACATTTGAAAAAGTAAATTAAATTTGGTGGTTTTCTTGCCCTGGGAAAACATCAGTACTAATAATTATTTGAAATCTTACTGACATTATGAAGGTTATTTGAAATAAAAGGCATTGAAACCCTCTATGCTGAGGCCAGACTAGAGAAACCTCAGGGTAAGTAGATATGTCTACAACTGCTTTCTTTACAATGTCTTTTAAAAATCACAATAGTTTTTTGGCTAAGCAGCATTAGTGACTGAGACAAAACAAATACTATCTAGAAACTGGAATTAGAAACTAGGAATAACCCACCAGAAAGTCAAGTCCATGTTTAACAGTAGTTAATTATTATTCATTCACCAAAATTAACACTGGATAGACCACTGAATGAAACATGAGTCAAAGTCATTTTACACCTTCATGAATGAAGAGAGCACAACAAACACTGTGAGCAGTGAGGACCAAATCAAGGCTATTTTAATTGATGGTGCCCACTTAAAACATGGTGTGATAATTCCAGTGAGATGCAGCACCTGACATGCTAGTTTTTGTCAGCTCTCTCTCCATTCATCTTCATCAGTTCTCCCCTTAATACAAACTCTCATCAAAGGTGTAGACTCTCTACAGTGGCCTTGGAAGCAGTGAAGTTGATTTGAGTCATTGTGAAACATCACAGGTAAATCTGAATACACCTTTTCTAGGTGTTAAGAAGTACAGGTTGGATTTTGCCTTTCAGTTGTTTAGGTTTCAAATGAGATTCAAGCCTCATGATTCTCAAATCAGTTCAGAAAATGGAATTTGAGTAGGTCTGATTTTTNTGGAATCTGTCACTAGCATCAAAAAATTATAAATAAATAAAAATATAATTAAATAATACAGAAAATACTATTTATCATAATATGAGGCATAATAAAAGAAATAATAAAAACTATAGTGATAAAATAATTGATATAATTTTATTACTCTCAATCAAGTTAAACACAATTTTTTATGGAGTTCCAATTTGACACATTTCTCTTATTTCAGGCTGCCAAGAAGCTTATTCTGAATGTCATCCTCTTGATTAATTCCTTGGAAAAATCGTTCAGCTGATAAGAAACCAGTGATGGCATCAAAGGAAACTTTGTCCCATGAATAGAGAATTTGATCAGAGGTACTCTGGGC
>VWZD01002783.1:370263-380851 GCA_013396695.1 Sakesphorus luctuosus
TGAGGACCAAATCAAGGCTATTTTAATTGATGGTGCCCACTTAAAACATGGTGTGATAATTCCAGTGAGATGCAGCACCTGACATGCTAGTTTTTGTCAGCTCTCTCTCCATTCATCTTCATCAGTTCTCCCCTTAATACAAACTCTCATCAAAGGTGTAGACTCTCTACAGTGGCCTTGGAAGCAGTGAAGTTGATTTGAGTCATTGTGAAACATCACAGGTAAATGTGAATACACCTTTTCTAGGTGTTAAGAAGTACAGGTTGGATTTTGCCTTTCAGTTGTTTAGGTTTCAAATGAGATTCAAGCCTCATGATTCTCAAATCAGTTCAGAAAATGGAATTTGAGTAGGTCTGATTTTTTAATCACCATTTTTATCCTAACAAATTTGATTTAGAGCTTGAAAAATACCGTATGCACTTTAACTTGCATGTGTCATTCTACTTTGCATTGCTGACTAGCAACTGCAGCTTCCCACTCAGAATTTTTGCATTTTATTCTTTGATTGCTCAGGTTGCTCACAATAACAAAGACTATGTCTTTTAGTCTTGTAAAGACCAATGTAATATCTTCTACTTCACAGCACATAAATTAATAAATCAACAATAATTTGTATTTCCTCTTTAAGGATTTCTTAGTATTTGATACACACATTGACACAAACCTGGAATCTGTCACTAGCATCAAAAAATTATAAATAAATAAAAATATAATTAAATAATACAGAAAATACTATTTATCATAATATGAGGCATAATAAAAGAAATAATAAAAACNAAATCTGGTAACTAAGGGAAGGATTTTGAATGCAGCTTCAGATTTTCCATGCTTCGGTTTTGCATGTTTAATTTGAGCTGTCTGGAAGTAAATTTATTTCTTTTGATATAGAATTTTCTGAAAATCTGTATCTTTTAGAAAGCAAAACCATCCACCAAACTTGTAATTGTCAAAGTTCTCAAAACTGTCTGTCTTCCATTATCAGAGTAAGTATATCTTCTTGCTTTAAAATTAGTCAGTTTTGCACAGATTTTATAAAAAAGCATTCAGAAGGAAACCTCCCCTGTGCCTTTAGAAACAGAGATGATACATGCAGATGACACCTCATGACTTTTTGACATTTAAAAAAAGAAAAAATCTCATCACGCTCCTAGTCAGATGCTGGAGAACAATAAAACACACCAAAGGTTAAGTTTGCCTCTAGAGAACTCTGCCTATGGAAAGGACTCAAAAACCAAAGAGAGAAGAGGAAAAGGAGAACGCATTTCTTGCTTTAATGACATGAAAATGAATCACACATTTTGAAATCTAGCAGTCCTTTTTTTGATTCTTGGCCGCAGTTTTCTGGTAACACTTCCATCAGTCACATTCATTTGAAGCATGTGGCGACACGGAGATATGAAGACACAGTTTCCGCATTTGCAATTTCCCTTCTTCAAAGTGCTTTTCATTTTTATCATAAATCTGGAGAAAACTGTGTGATGTGTGAAAGATATTCCTCCCTTTTCTTTTTTTCTTAATTCAGCACTGTTATTTTCTTTAGGTTTTCCCTTTACTCAGGATGCTGATATTTATTTGTTTCAAGGACATCATTCAAGCCTGATGGAGCCAGCATCCAGTATCACCTTCAGTTAAGCCCCAGTTAAAAGCAAGTATCAACCATTATACTTCAGCAAAAAGGGAAAACTCATATAAATATTGCAACATAAAAGCTTCTATTCTTCACTCTTAAGACCAAATAAATCTGGACAACATAAAAAAGGACCCAAGATTTAAATTAGCATAATAGAGTCACCACTGTTGACCTCTATTGGTTTAAAATACAATATACTTTCAAGTGTTCCTTTGTCTAAACACATAATTGAAGGGAGAGGAAAAAAGACCACATGAAAAAATATTATTTATACATAAGAGATCACTAGAGCAAACTAAAAAACCCCAAACTATTAGAACAGAGGGATTGTTGCATGTCAGAAATACGCAAAAACTAAACAGACAGTGTGTGGACAAATATATGTTGGGTGCACAAGTTCATTTACATATCTCAATAAAATGGAAATATAGAAACTCTTCTAGATTGTTAAGAAAAAGCATAAATGTCAGTTTAGGCATTTTTAAATTCTTCCTCTTCGTCTTATTTCCCACACACATAAAGTGCCAGTACATGTGCTTCAAACACCGTTGTGGCAGACTGGCATATAATTGACCACGTAATGACTTCATACCTGGACCTGATCCAGAATCTCAATAAAAAAGTCCTTGAAATGAAGCCTTATTCAGGTCATTGATGCTTCACAAAGGTATGTAAAGGCATTTCATCTATGAAATAGTACCTTCAGGTGAAAAAATGCATAGTGATCTCAGGAAACTGCAGGTTTGGTTTGAAATCATCAAATGAAATTTAATAAAAACATGAAAGATGTTACATTTGAAAGAAAGAAATCCAGCACTGAGATAAAAAAATGTGTATGCTATCACAAAGAAGCATCTGAAGGAATAAGGCAAATCATGTACATATTAAGAAGGAAAACTTCATATGACTTTTAAAAAGGCATATTACAATGTGAAATGTGTTATTAGAAGAGTTGGTTATAAAACAAACATGTCCTGTAAGACTACAAGAAAGACTGAGACAAGCTAGAGAAAGTTCAAAGAAGGCTGGAGACCAATACGATGTTGTCATGGTTTAAGCAAGGCCTAAATTTAGGCTTTAGTTTTCAGAGTAAGCCTAAGACAATCAGCTGACTCCAGCTGGGTCAGGCCAGCTGACAGTCGACTACTACTGGCCAGTGGTATTCCATACCATATTTCAACATCATCTCAAATATAAAAGCAAGTGTAGGAGGGGCTTAGTTCAGTTTGTTTATAGCTGTGGTCCCAGTAGGATGCACTGTGTCATCCCAGGAGGGACGGGAGGACTAGGCCCAGCGCTGGCTTACCACCATGTTATCTTAGGGAAGTAAAATGTCTGTTCCTCGAGGAATGGAGTGCTCTGGACTGATTTGTAGCTAGAATAGTGGGATCTGTTATATTTCCATGTTCTTTTAATTTTCTCTTTTCTGTATAAATATATATAATTAGTTTAAGTTTAAATCTTAAAGTTTCCAGGTTTTTTCCTCCCTTTTCTCAGTGGGGGAGGGAGGCTCTGACACTCTGTATTGGGCAGTTGGTATTTTGCCAGCTCAACCCAAGATAATGTTAATGGCCATATACTAAGATAAAAGTTTAAAATTATTTTATTTATTTAATCTAGAAAAGATTAAATGAAGTCATGATTCTAATCTTCCAGTATTTAATGTTTTTACAATATCAACAAACAAGAATGTTCCATCGTTCAGACAGTACAGTAGAGGTCAAACAAGAATTGTCTTAATTTGCAGCGACAAAGATATAGACTAGATACAAGGGAAAACTTTCTAACTAAGAGTGTAAGAAAGCACTACAATAGGTTGTCTAGATGGGCTGCAGAATTGCTTTTCTTTGAGATTATAAATCAAATATCTAGTGGAGGTGGCCTCACTATGCACTACTTGCCTTTTTCACTGCAGCGTATGGGATTAGGGGACTAATTAAGATCCTTCCCAGCTTTACTCTTTGAAGATTTATAATACATGAGATCATGGGCTGTGATATATAAACCCTTTTCCTAAAGACATATAAGAAAAACTGTCACACAACCATTTTTTATTTCATTAAGCAAGCATGTAACCCTTATAGCTGAAGAAAAAAACTTACTTTTTATGTTCCAAAAATAATATTGAAACTTCAGCTGGATTTGACTTCCTTTCTATAGGAGGTCAATCATGCAAAGGACAATGACCTATGGGCCAGCTCCTTGAAACACAAATGCCAAGTTCTGCTCAGCGTGTTAGAACAGTAAGTAGGAGTTAACATTAGCATTAACAGAGATTTTTTTTCAAATTCCCTCAGAGACCCAACAGCCTGACAGAAGTCAAATACCACTGTAAATTAGTGGGAAGATACACAATGAGGTAGTATTTTTCCTAAACCATTAAGATCTTTCTGCAAAGAAATCCTACCTTGTGTCATCCAAGTGATGCCCAAATATCTGGGAATACATTGCAGGATATTACAATTCACAGAGATGGGAGAAGCAAGTGATTTCTGCTGCACTGGGCTGGAATCAGGTTCCTGCTGCAGTGATGTTGTTTTCCTTGAGTAAAAGATTGAGTCTGAGAAGGAGAATGGGATGCTACATTCCAAATCACGCCCTTATCTCCAGCCCCTTTGCTCCATGTATGCAGCCCAGGCAGAGAATACATGAGCACCTTGAGAGACATAGAATATAATCATCAAACTTCAAGAAAAAGACATGAAAATGCTTAGCATAAGCTTGGGTCTTTATTTCAAGCATTTTATCACTGATTAAAGATCTTCATATTTCAGTCCTTGAGGCACTCCTGCTCTGGGTACAGTTCTCATGAAGATTCCTCAAACTTGCATAAATAATGAAGAACCTGACTTTATTAAAAAAAAAAAAAAACAAACCAAAAAAAAACCAAAAAAACCCACTAGTTGCTAGCTATGTAATTTTAAAACAATGTCTGTGTATCTCTTCTGACAGTTTTTCACAAATGGTTTGCTAAGGCTGTGGCTCAGGTGGGGACTGAGGGTGAGAAGTGCCCTGATCAGGGATGGGTTCTGCTGTAACCTCCCCACAAGCTACTGTGGGCCTCTCCTGATTGCCCTGGGGCATGAGGGACTCTTTGCAGACAGGCCAGACCTCCAGGAGAGACAAGGGTTCTTTCAGGGTCGAACCAACTGCTCTGTAGGACCTGTGAAATTCATGGCCCAGCTTCTCAAAAATTCTCAGAGCCCAATCCCATAGCTGTTAAGGAAGATTTCTGATCTGGGAATTCCATACAATACGGTACATACCCTGCATGAGCACTAAAATTTCACAGTGTGCAATCATTGAGGTGCATTTTGGGAAGTGCTGATGTGCAGAAAAACGTCCTCATCCATTCTTTTGTAACAATCACCTCACATGCTGACAGCAATAATCAGCAGCTTCATTCATGTGCTGCCTCTTCTGAAGAATATGTACAAATGGGCCTGGAATAGAAAGTGCACTGTCAGACCCTTCTGTGGACAAGGTTTATTAAACATGGTGTGGGTACAAACAGAGTTGCCTCTTTTGCATTTTCAGGAGGAGAAATTTTGTCATTTGTTAATAAGGATAATTCTGTCACTAAGGAATTCCCTTAAGACACAAGGTCAGGTTCTGTCCTATTGCATCTCTGGGAAAAATACCAGTGTAGATGCATACCATAAAATGTGTTATATTTCACAGGAAGAGAAGGGGAAAAAAAGATAAGGTTGAGCAGAATATATGCGGTTTTGTTCTGGCTTTAGCTCCTGGAGTATCATGAGTGAATTTTAGACATTTGTAATTGGTAGATCTGAACTTACTATAAGTTTAATGGAATTACAGAAGCCTGAAGTGAGCTATGGACCAGGGTCAATTTGGTAGCCAATACACTGACAATGGAATAACTTGTCTTGGTTCTCATTAGAGGAAAGTGAGAACTCAGAGATCCATAGAAGTGATGGCACTTTCATGCTGTGTTAATTGCAAAACACCTAATAGTTCACCACTGGAAATCCATAACATATTGTAGGAGTGAATGTTTCTCCAGTGGGTTTTGTTTTACCACTTGCAGTAAATAATGAAGTGAGTGAATTGCAGGGAAGCAAAAACCCTCTATGTCTGTGTATTTGCATTTTTCAGAATTTCTCTTAATATGTTCTTAGGACAACTATTTTACAAGAGAATACCACTGTCTTTAAAGTAGAAAAAATATGTCATATATTCTGACACTGGTAGAAAAAGGATACAAATTCATTAGTATTTTGTACCTAATGCCTTCATATCAAGCATGCTGGACCTTGTCCTAGGCTATTCTCCAAGTCATAACAAACCACTGCCTTCCACTCTCCCTAGGGCATGACCAATCCACTCTCTGACCCATGGGATTGAGCATACTTGACCTTTCATAGTCCAGACTTTTCTTCTAAGCCTTTCAGGGTTTTCTCAGAAGTGGAGACATACATACCTCTTGAAGGCAACTCATACCTGTAACATAGATTACTAGAAGACAGAAGATACTCCCTGGAGGCATTTCTCCCACTCTGTACTCAATATAGAGAGCCAAGAGGATGGTTTTAATTTAGACACTTAAATTTCAGGGAGATGAAGTCAGATTAAGTGAATCCCACATTTAATCCTTGTGGGGTTTATTCATTTCCTACAGATAGTTCCATTATCTGTAGGATAATGGAAATTGAATCTGGAGATGGAAGTTTTCTCTCAATGGGGCTTGTAGGAGTGAGATTTTCACAATTATTTTAGCCAGATCTATTTTTCTCCTTTGTTTTTGAGTTCTAGAAAAGAATTATACAGTTCCCACAGTAGAAGATCTACACTATTTATATTCCTCTCTTTTAAACTCATTATTTCAGACATTTTCTCTTTAACATAACATTCTTTAGCTTACTTCTGTGAAGACATCCTTATTAGCCAAGAGATAATAAAAAGCTTGGAGATATGGCTTAGGTAATGAGTTATATATCATCTCACCCATAACAACTATCAAGTATTTTCACTGTCCTTAGTCCTTAGTGGGAGACAGTTTTAAGGATAACGTATCTGAGGATACTCTTAGTCATAAAAGAGCTGTGGTTTGTAAAGCTAAATAAAGCCAAGTTTTCCGAAAATTGCAATAAATATCTCCACAAAATTTAATCACAGAAAATGAGATGCAACTGCAATACTTTTTAGTTGAGATTGACAGTCTGTCTAAATCTGGGCCAGGGATGGTGGTGGTGGAGTGGTATTCCTAATTTTTGGCAAAGCTTTCAGTGACATTCCTTTTGTGAGATTTGGAAAAAAAACAGGTGTTACAACATTTTGTTGTATTTTAATTCTGTGGTTTTGTTTTAGCCTTGTCATTTCATTTAGCATTACGTTTGCAGAAGAGTCTAGCAAATAAAATTAACTTGTGTCATATGTTTCTCTCACATTTGGCCACTGGCCGAATTCACAGTTCTCCTGATAGAACAGTGCCATTTCCTAAAGTCACACCTAGAGCAGCCTCACCCTGTAACTCAGAGTCACTTGGGTGATCACATCTGCCTGAATGAGTGGAATACACCTCTGGTGAAATGCACAGTGATTTTAGAGATGCTTCTTTCTGAATAGCAAGATTGTTGCGTACTGGCTTTCTCTGAGACAGTCCTGGGGTTATGAAGGACCTGTTTTGGTGATAACACAAATTTTGCCTCATTTTCCTGTTAAGGCAGGCAGGAAGACAAAAGGATAAGAAGGAAGGAAGCATCTGTCTGCATTGCTACAGTCTATAGAAGGGATTTGAAAGGTAAAATATTTAACGCTGAAGACTTTTCATTACCATAGGCTCACTGGGGGGCTGTGTTTGGGATTAGTTTCCATTTGATTTCTTTGGATGAAACACCTATTAGTGGCTGTGCTGGCTTAAAGGTAAACCAGCAGGAGAAACAAACCCAATACAAAAGAGATTTTAAATCAGAGTTACAATTTAATAAAAATATTACAATAAGTGCAATGATACAAAGAGAAATTGGTTTTAACCCACAAAACCCAGGCCCCTGGGGCACAAACAGAGTGATGTTTGTTAGTCCCTGTGCTGAGCCCCACATGATTCTGCTGAGTCCAAAGTAAAAAGAAGGGAAAGAAAAACCTGTTGGTGCAGATGACGGTCACAGTCTGGTCAAGAGTGGTGGTCGCAGTCCTATTGACGTTCTACTTCTACTCTGGACCTGATGAATGGTCCCAGATGTCCCCAAACCCCAAGATTATATACCCTCTGGTTCAGGTGGGAATTCCCAGTACCTCCCACAGGGCAGGGAGTTCCATAATGGGTGATCTGACTCTGTAAGTCATGGGGCATTTTTGGAATCATTGATGGTCCATTAGCAGACACGACCCCTTAGGCTGGGTGTAGAGGTGCTAACAACTCCCTGGAGGGGAGTTATCACAGCTCTTATCTCACAGTCCTCTTTAATACCCAGCTTACATCCTTAGGGGGTGGCTGTGCCCTGGGCAGCTGCTGCAAATGGCCCATTGTTAACAGTTCATGAGAAATGTTGTAGAGGGTTTAGAACACACAGCTTTGGTCACACCCACACAGTGATAAACTGGTTCCAGCTTGCTGAACTGGGACAGTGGCAGAAGCACGTTGAGTACATTCCTCTGGCACATTTTATGTTCTGGCTTCATATGAGATGGGCATGATTTGCATGTTCTGAAACCACCAATGTGAAGCTAATTATGGTAAGTGGGCAAAAGCAGAAAATCATCTCCCAAAAGTATCTTACTGGTTCAACCCAAAACTACTGCTGTAGACACAAGTTCTGTTCCAAAAAAGGAGAAATCTTGGTGTTTCATTGCTGGTTCAACCCATGGTGTCAGCAGATCCTCTGCAAAGCTATGTTCAAGACCTGCAGAATGAGACAAGTAGCCACAGACAAAAAAAAGTCATCACTGAAGTCTTTTGCCAGCCAAAGTAGTTCCTTTCTGGTGAGACAGCTGGTGTGCAGGCTTGGGCTGTAACAGAAACTGATCAAGAATAGAAAAAACATTGGCAGTCAGCATGGACTGTGGGGCTACAGGGTGCTGGGAGTGGCCTCTGCCCACCATCTGACCACCCTGCTGTTCTTAGCTGATGCCTGGCTGCTGCTCTATCTTTTGGCTCATGCATTTTTATTTGTCCAATAAAAGTCTCGTCAATGCAGCTCATGCAGCACTCTCCAGCAGCAGGGCATGGGTCTGGGAAACAAAAACAAACTTCCATTCATTTAAATGCATAGACACTGCTGTATCAGGAAAAACACTCAGCATGAGAATGGGCACAGCCAGCACATCAGAGTTCCTGGAGGTGGGAAGGAGAAGGTTAAGAGCACAATATAATCTCTTGGATCTCTTGGTGTACGAGACAGCATAGTTGCTTCCTTTCTGTGATGCCATTGCTGGAAAGAACAAGAGGAAAGAAATTGCAAAGAGTTGTCTGCTTGTTAGGCCTCCCCAGAGGAGAGGAAATCCCTCCTTAGAGGTATTTGGGTAGACTGAAGGTACAGTTACTCCTTCCTATTTTTTTGTTTCCAAATAATAGGAGTTGCTCTTCTCTTCCTTATTTAACTCTTGTGTTTGAAGTATACTGTTCACAAAATATTTCATGTCAGTGTATTTCTAAAGAACAGATATTTCTTGAGGAAATAAATATTTTTCTAGAAATATTTTCTTTGAAAAACTTGTCTGAGCAGCAAAGCACTTACTTTTGCGGGATACTGAACCCAGTCTTTTAATTTTCTGTGCTAATTTGTACAGAGAGAGAAAAGATTGCTGCCTGTGCTTAACCTGGTGCTGGGATTGGGTATTATGCAGATATTTTGACCCCTGTTGTTTAAGAGTTTAATTCCAGACAATATAGAAAGATTTATAATCTTTGATGACTTTGCACATTTCTTACAAGTGTTGACTGTCTTCAGGTCATATACATGTACATGTACACATACATAAAACTTGCAGAAGCAGAACGAAAAGGGCAGATTTGATGACATTATTGTTTCTCAGACTGCACCACAGAGCTAAATTTGTTGCTGTGTCTTCATGCTCTGGAATGTGACATGAGATAACCACTGTTTGTAAGAAGAAGAAACAAAATGTCTTCATCATCCAACTTAGTTTTTCTTGAGTTTTTTTATTCGCCACCCTCACCTTATCCTGACACAAGACAGCAACAATTATCCAGGCCCTCTTTCCAGGTGGTATGTTGTGTGTAGTGATTACGCAGCCTGTAACTAAGCTTCAGGAGTGAAGTGCAAGTGTGTGCCAAGAAGGCCAGAAGGAGGAAGATGGATTTAGGTGATTGAACTTTATCCTTCTTTCTTGCTAGTACTGGGAGAATCTCTTCCTTATAATAGAAGAATGGGGAGGGAAACTTCTCAAAATCATTCCCCAGGCATGCAAACAACTTTAGCTTCCAGGTGTCTTACAAGCTTGATAGATTTACAGGTGCCAAAGATAGAAGTGAAACACACATCAACAGAGTTACATGATTTTTATATTAAAATGTGCAGAATTGCGTGACACGGCTCCTTCTTTCCAAGAAGAAGTTCTGACTTATTCTGAGCTTACCTGCTCATGCACAAATAAACATATGACAGAAGAAAAACTGAGGGAGGATTTGAATGACTAATGCATCGGGAAGTGTGAACACTGTTCCACTTCTCACAGACACTGGAAAGCTGGCACCCTGCAGTCCTCCTACCATGACTCAGGGTGGAGTGTGAAAAGGAAGATGTTATACAAGTTGGCCCATTACAACCAAGGCATTCAAGCAATGAATTATCTGCTCTATACACCAGTTCCTGATGGAACTAAGCTGGCACAGGAGCTGGTAGCAGTTACTCTGACACGTTCTTCCAGGGCGGTCCTGTGGTGTAGTGGAGAGCACTCTGGTCTCCGAATCCGAAGTTCGCGAGTTTGAGTCTCAGTGTAGGGACCGTCCCTGGCAGTTAAATGCCTCCCTGC